>LUCH01017764.1:0-25407 GCA_013368495.1 Paragonimus heterotremus
GGAAGTCTGACCAGGACGATGCCGCGTCGGGGCGTTTAAATGCTGTGTCCACGCTCTCCGGCGTACCAACGTCGACAAGGAAGTCGAGAATCCGTTTTCACATTCCTGGTGAGAAACTGATGTCCAGTTTACTTTCGGTGCATTAAATTCGCCCACTATAAGCAGATGAGTGAAGTTCTGTTGGTTATAAACCTTGTCTAGGTTCATAAGAGTGTCATTGTCGGAGATATTGGGTGAGAGAGAACGATAAATGACCCCCACTTGGAGTGAGTCTGGGCCATGCAGTGCCTGTCGAAGCCACATAGCATCACATATATCAGAGGACTGAAGTCCTCGGATAACCGTGGGTGTTGGGAGATGCTGGTGAAGGAAAACGACAGAACCCCTCATTCTCCCTCGGGCGGAGCCAACTGGGCAAATTGAGTATCCGGGGGCACTCAGTTCACCATCACTGATGTCACTCGTAAGGCAAGTCTCCGTGAAAAGAAGTATGTGTGGTTGTGTATCATGAATTAGCTGTCTGATTTCCGGTACTTTATTGAATAAACTCAGACAGTTCGTGTACACGCACTTCAGAGCTACTTCCCCACATGACTTGGCAAGAAGTGATAGGAGAGTGTGAGGAAGACCTAGAATTAAAGGCGGTGGTGGGGTTGGATTCGGTTTGTGCTGCCGAGTGGCTCTGTTGGCCCTCTTGCGTGGGTGCGGACGCGACGTCACCGCTTGTGATTCTGTCATCTTTCCTATAGGACGTCTGACCAGCATTCTTGGTGTCGCTGCTTGCAGCTTCTGCGTCCCTGCTAAATCCCTCATTTTTCGGAGGGTGTTTGGGATTTTTCACCCATGGAATATTTGACATTTTTGTCTTTTGAACGCAAGGCTTAAAGGAGGGCAAGGTGCGCTGTTTAATGAGGTCACCGATATAAATACCCTGTGGGACTGACAAACAAAATGTTTCCCGAGTTCCAGGCGGTGGCCCTAGAAGGTCCCTATAATTCCGAATCTCAGGAGGGAAGAATTTTTTATGGGGATCATGGGTGGTTTTTGGCTTAGGTAACTCGAGAGACGGCATCAGTACATTGTCCTCAACAGTGATGCCTATGCTTGAAGAGTCAGTCTCTAAGATGGCGATTACGGAAACGGCCCCCTGCTTTCTTCCACTGGCACACAGGTCGGAGTGGGTACTATTGGGGTGTAAACTACGACTTTAGTCTCAAGCTGTAGTTTCTGTTCTGTCATGACTTAGTTTTACTCCTCTGTTCTCGTCTCGCTGTCTCTTGCCGAGAGCGGTCAAAAGACAAGCCTTTCAAGTGGGCGTTGGTGGATTTCAGAGCCGCCGTTTTTTCCACTACGGTGTCCGGACTCAGCATGACTGGCGAAGTTACCAAGAGGCCCAGTGACCTTTTGGTTGTCTTAGCGCGAAGCCTTCTCGCCAGTACAAGGTTGGCAACATCTGCGGGGAAAGTTGAAGTTAGGACTAGCTTTGGGAGCTCGGTTGGAGAGGAGGTTGAAGGGGATCGACCCCACAAGACAATTCTCCTAACTCCGAGAGCTCTGTCTTTCATGTTGGCTGCAGACTCCTCTATCTGCGCAGTTGATAGGGCAACTGCCTTCTTGGTGGCTGCAACCGCATGGAGAGCGACCGCTATATACTCATTTAAGGACTGAAGTTCCAGCTTCGTTTCTGGCAAGGTTTGTTGGTATTCCTCCAGCCTAGTCTCCATGGAAGAAGCGGAGGGGCAAACAGAGCCAAGCAGAGTTTCACATATAGAGCCGCAGGTTTTCTGCGTTGCTTCACTTTTCGTGGGGCGCACGTGAACAGTCAGCGGCAAGGCAACGCCTTGACTGTCATCGAATCTGTAGCTCATACATAAAAAGTTTAGGGATGAAGAAGAAAGAAGTTTGTGCTGGTGTTCATAGAGGCCAGTGCATATAAAGTGATACCACTTTTGACACTGATAAAACTGCACGTCGTTTTGTACGGACATTTTGCACCCATAACGACCGCAAACGCTCACCGCCTCAGCGAGTGTTTGTTGAGCCAAAGTACTACTAGATCTGACCCGGGTCATTGTCAAAGGCAACAAGCAGTATAGGATATAGAACGGATACAGAAACAGATACAATTTAACCAAAATATTTCAATCGATATGTTATTCAGTAACGAATAACAGTAAACGTATGCAATCGTTTGATGCTCAGGGCACCAATAAGACAAAAATACGAATAGACAACAACAGCGATGGAATTTAAATCAAATTTCGAGCTACCCGCGCGCGAAAATACCTCAAACATGCTGATTGAAAACAAAGTGCATCATTGTCACCGAGACTTACGGCATGCATTAGAAACGGGCTAAAGTTATTATTTCAACTATATTTGAAGTAACTGTGAACCTATGTTTTGAAACTAGCTATGGAAGCGCAGCTGATGGCCTCAAGAGGGGGTCGTTTCAATAGTTAATGGTTCAATAAGAAAAGTACTGTTGCTTGAGGGTTGTCCTGGAACGGAGCTTGTACAGTTTTCTGGTGTGTATCCATCGACCATCAGTGGCCGCCATGGTGGCACAACAAATAACTGCTCCACGATATCTGCGCTAAACTAGACTACTGCGATAATTAAATCACACTGGAATCGCCCAAATTCACGTGAAGACAAATGAAGAAGTTCAGTTTGAGACCCATGCGTGATATCTCGTAAGCAAGGGACTAGCTTCGGTGGCTGATTGTTTGACAAGCAGCATATACGACTTGATTAACATGCTCGAGTAACGGCCCTATAAATATATATATATATATCGTTTTCATTATTTTGTACTTCATTTTGCTAACATTACATAACTGCTGCCTCATACCACCTTTTATATTTTTGTTTGACTTGAGTAAAAACAACAACACGACGCGTTTTCGAATAAACTCTGCCGCACTTGCTTGCTGGTTCTCCATACAACGCCAGTGGTTGTCATCCCGATCGAACCATCCTATTTGTTGGATTAACTTTCAGCCTTGTTACTTCGTATCCCCAGCTACGCTTGAACAATCCGAATACTTTCTGGCGTCACTGGAACCTCATTAACATTGTCAACTTTTGATGAGTCCACTCCTTGATCCCACTCGTTATTGTTGTATTGAAAAGTATTGTGGTTCACACAGCTGTTCCACTACATACATATCAAACTCGATAGTGTCTACTTTGATGTATCTCACGGAGGCTGCGTGTAATCGGTAGACGATTTTTTCAAGGAAAACAATTTTTCCCCAACACGACGGCCCAGAAGCTCACGGTCTACGGCTAGCATTGATGCTCACGAAGGTGTTGCCAGAGGTCTATATGAGTGACGTGTGCATGCACTGAGTCATTAGAGGGGGCCCAATCCTGTGACCAGCGATTAATCGCATCAGGATCAATCCTTGTTGCTTAGAATCACTGGAGCTTCAGAATTTTTCAAGTCGTCAGTTAAGAAAATGCTTCGCTGAAATCATTGCACAGTTGGTCATCAAGGTGATTACGACATCATAAAAGACCTAGCGCTGATTCTGGAAGAACTCTAGCTCGGAAGAAGGAGGAAGATGAAAAATGAAAGATGGGGACCTTGGCATACTCGGGGAAGAACGAATCAGAAATTAACCCACTTTCTTCGACTTTCTAATGAAGATTGGTATTTCCGTTAAGTGTGACATGTTAGGAAGGAGGTAATTTTCAGTATATAACAGAAGATTGTTTCCTAAGACGGATGGCGTACCTTGTCAAATGCCCCACTACCTTACGCGATGTGCTAGTGGACCTGATTGATGGTGGCTACTTGAAGTGCATAGATTGACCTCATTTACATATGTAGCCAATCAACATCGTCCATAATTTTGTCTTGTGCCAGTTTTGTGCGGCCATTTGCTAGTGGGACCTGCACTCTTGCTGAAGAGTACACATCCGGAGTGGATCGTCATCATGATAGTTAACGGGAGTTTTCTCGCACTCTCTATTACCTCCGACATAAGGCCGGGACACTGGCTGAGAAGTAACCTCCACTGCATATTACCGACTTCCTGATGTTCAGCTTTGCACTCTGCGACGCGCGCGAAGGTATTCCTCTAGCGATTTTTTTTCTCAGTACCCTGACCATATTCTTGTGAATACCCTGGATAGAGCCCAACACTGTAATCACGGTAGTTGCTTTATTTCAAAGTTTTTACACATAGGCTGTATGGAGTGGAAATCAGCAAGAGGTCAAAGCCGTCGTCATCACGATTTTAAGCTGCAGCGACATAGTCCTGCCCGTTCAAGTAGGGAACTGGTAAACCCACAACTTGAAACGCGTCTATATGCCCGGATGATCGACGGCAGCTTCTACTGCATAACTGAATAGTCATCTTCAAATCCGTCTACTGGCTGAATTGCTGCCTGTTCCCTGCTTCCAGTTGCACCAACTGCGATATTTAACCCTCAGATCACTTCAGCAGTGACTCTCCTTTCCGAGTTGGTGGTGGTCTTCTCCAACCTATCTGTATACTGTAGTGTCCCTAGTCACTGGTTTTATTCGCAGAGGTCATAGATTTTCTACGTCAATCGAGAGGTGTTATGTTGTGCAGTTGCATTCGTTCACCAGGCTGTAATAGTTTTCGTGAACTTCCCGGTCACAACAGCCCCATGGCGCTCACATAGAGCAACCAGTGCTCTTCGCGCTAAAAGCTGCACTGTAGACATGTTCTAACAGAGTGTGTTCAGTAGGTGTCACATTAAGGTGAACTGCGACATCAACTCAACTGGATGTTGCAGTGTTCGTCCACTTGTGACGAAGCATAGCGATTATTGTGTGGATGTATCAATTATGACGGTCCCACAGAAAACAGAAGGGAACCGTCATAACTTATTCACGTATGCTGAATCTCATGGTTAACGCACTTAGAAAAAATGCTAAGCCGCCGTATGTCCCTGCTGCTCACCAAATCTACTGGGTCAATAAGCTATGGTGTACGGCAACTGAATGTGAAACGAATTAGGCGATTCAAGTTTCCGCCGGTTCAACTGGTTGGCAGGCGTCTAGTGATCGTTGAGGCCACGCCGATTCTACCTAATGAGTCTGTCGATAGGCAGCATCTAGAATAGTCACTTCTGTGATGCAATGTGCGTCGATAGATTCTGAGTCCACTAAACAATCGATTCCGATCCGGATGTGGAAACGGTCGTAATGGGCAGTTTGTTATTAACCAGGTGCCTAGGTACCAGAAAATAGTAATCACCCAAATGAAAGAAAATGATAAAAATCCCCCATTTTGTTTCCACCGAATTTACAAGTTCGGGGACCAACGAGTCACGTGAACACGGCCAAGCACAACACAACATGTAATGGTGGAGGGATGAATTGTAAGTGGAACCGGCCTGAAACTCTTGATCTATACCCACTTGAATTTCGACGACTCCACGGTTATTTAATTTTTGCAAATTTCCTGTTTAAAGTGGGGCTTGTTCTCAGTCACGGCGAATAATGATGGCCAGCGAGGACATAACTAAAGCTTTTCGAGCTTCGTCCTCATATTCTTCTTATGCAGCAGGTCCTCTCCAACAGGGTTATAAACCGTTGTGACAGTCTTCCCCTTGAGGTCGTTGGCAGCGCTTCTATTGATAATTTTAAGACATTACTTGACTTGCGTTTTCCACAAATTCTCTTATATAGGCCATTTTACTTTGTTTCGTGTACTTACTTCAATCCCCAACAGCGGTGCTACACCTTGCTTTTAATGACTGCCTTCCAGATCTACACACGCCCATTTGACGTTGAGCGAGCAAAGCGGACTGTGTCCGTGAACCTTGAGCCTTTGCCTCGAGTTCGCTCATCAATCGCTGAATCGCTGAAAAGTGCATGTAAACGTGGGTCCAGCAATGGAAAGTAAGAATGAAGAAACCGCGCGAGAACTAGCCTCCACAAATAAACGATATTACGCTTTAGTAATATATCCAGATTAATGTTCATGGAAGGAATGGCTTGATGCACGCGTTATTCAAATGATCGTGTTGTGACGCACCACCATTTGGAAGCACCAGGGGGCAGCGACCTTTCTAAGTGAGGGCTCATTAATCAGCTTGAAATAAGATGAACCACGGATAAGCAAGAACTGACAGCCCCGAAATTCATGAAAACAGCACACACAATCGCAAACAAGGATGATGCCAGTACGCTGCCTTACAGTGTCACCCTTTACAGGGAAGGCTTGCATCCATTGTCAGGAAGATTTCGAATGAAAGAAGAACGACCAACGAGGAAGGAACAAATGGAGACAAGGAGCGTGGTCACTGACTTTCTATCAAACACACGGCAGTCGTCAAGCACAACGTATGCAGTTACTTTGAAACTATTTCACCGCGGACGCTGATTGATTCGAAGAGTGCGGTCGACTTTAAGAAACTGTCGTTAATTCGTCAATTAGTTGCATCACTTGACATTTTGATGATATCATTCGTTCATTTATATGGTTGTTTTCTTCAATCAACTTCGCTCACTGCTAGAAATTCCCCTGGTAGGTTATTAGTCATTTCACGCAGAGTACGTACACAACACAATATTTATGAACGGGTACACGAAACAACAAAGAGATTAGGTAGTTGGATCTTTTGAACTATTTATCCGCGTTGTCACCACAACCTGGCGATTCATTGACTGTGTCCTCTTGGTTCAAATCTTGAGTCAGAATAGTTAAATCTTGGGACAATTCCCAATGAAAGTTACAGAAGCTATCTCAAATTATGCGGCTATGTCAGCGGAGGAACCTGCCTAAATAGTTAAGGTACTACTGGATGTGGATGCAGTTTCATTTTATGCTCATACCCATAATGAAGTCAACAGTGTTCAGAGATGTTCCACGTTGGATAACCAAGTGGGGTCAATAATATTCACTCACCAGCCCTTTGGTGGAACTCTGTAAAGCCCAAAATGCCCACATTAGACATTTCCTTCCTATATTCTTTTGAGCAACTTACAAATCCTGCCATGACTTCACCGGCGGAAACTCGCCTTGTTCCGACCCAATCAGTAACCATCTGTTTAGGTGGGCTCAGTTCTATTTTAACGTCCCCGCTGCTGAGTGGTGCCTAGTTGTCCACTTCATTGTACACCCATATTCACTGTTCAGTTTTTGAGGATTTTTCACATTCGGGGCGGGAGACAACTTTCCTGTACATTTATTCAATTATTGCCGTACGGAATCCATTTTTACGACTGCCTTCTCACACGTTCGTCGACATTACCGGCGGAGTTTCGGTAGGTGTGGCATTAAGCACGGTGGGAAACGCTGTGCAAATATAAGTTGTTGTTGTTGTTGTTGTTGTTGTTGTTGTTGTTGTTGAGTATGAGTTGTCCCCGGAACAAATTGTCAAGTTGCAACGATGCCAGTATGCTAAAGGACATTGAAACTCATAATCTCTCTGCTCATCTTGGAACAATTAGCACAAAAAATGGTGAGTTTGAAGTAAGTAAGCTACGCAGTCCTGGCAGAAAACTGCGCTCGTCTACCCACACCTAACTTCGAGAACACAATACGAAAGTGGAAAACTTAATTTGTCGACATGCAAGGGCTGTACGGCTTTCGATTCATAAGTCTCACGCACATTGTCAATTATGCGTTACCCATTTGAGTCTGAAGTAAGTTATCTTTCTTGTGGACTACAAACCAAAACACCCTTATGTGTGGCGATTGATGCGTTCAGTTGAAGGTTCCGTATAAAGCAACACTCAACCTTAGCATACCACCTGCTTTTTTCTTGCCCTGTCAGGTAAGAATTTGGACCGTAGTCGAAAATCGAAAGTGTTACTTGCAGCATTTTTTGCTTGGTAAGGCGGTCACAAGTATTTCTAACAACATACCCCAATTTACCCTGGACAGAGAGGGAAGCGGTAGGGTTAACAGTCTCTCAGGTTATTAAACCCAAACCTTATTTCACCTGGTCAGCCGTCATTCATGCGGTACTCCAAACAGTAGATGATTATCTCCGTACAAAATTACTCCATGTCACTGCAAAATAACCCACCTTGAAATTCAAACTAACGGGTCGTCCGGGGGCTTGTTATATCTGGCTGTACTCTGTGATTGCCCTGTTCCACGTTTTCACTCATACACATTGCCAGAGTGATATATCCTAATGAGAGGAAGGTGAGCACCACTTTGTCTGCTACAGCAGAATCCAGGAACCATCTATATCGGAACATTCTGTTCCACACTGATTGGCCACGTGTCCAAAACAATTCTGGCAAAGTTTTTAGCGTCAAGCTACACATATTGTTCCGTATCTTTTGCTTGGGTAAAACAAATGATTTGACTGCCTTTTCAGGCAACTCTCCAATCAGCATAAGTGATTATTAAAGCTGTAAATCTGCACGATCTTGGTATTCTCAAGGCAAACGTTGTCGGATCCTAACCCTCAAACGCGAACCACAGCTCTACCCCGCCGCTTGAATCTCCAGCAGCTTAACAGAGTAGCCTATGTGACCGACCAGTCTAAATCCGTTTACTCGGCCGTTCGCGGTCTACTAACGTCCGTACATCCAGTGTGCCACCCATAAATCCACGCTGGTGGCGGCTATTGAGCCTTGACCGACTTCATGTATCATTTATCTCGTGAGGAACTTGCAATCTTACGACATGGAACTGATGAAGTTAACAGATACTCTGTCCCATAAATTGGTCAGTCGCTTCCCTGTAGTTATTTGATGGCTGTCTTTTCAACTGTGCATGAATATGCTATCTGTATCCTCCTACTTCCTACCACCCGTGTCAGGTATCGGACGACCCATCCCTCACCATCAGCTTCACCTTCAGCTCATACTTTTCTTAATTCCGCTGTAGCACACTCCACTACCCTAGGTTTAGCAAATAATTTGATCTCAGCAGACATCAAGTTTTCAAACATGAGTTTCACCATCATTTTCTTCACAATTTTTTGTTTCTCTTCAGCTTTTTCTGCCTACTCGTTTAGAAGCTCAGTCTTATCTGGCACATGATTTGTTCAAAATTCCTGGCTTCCAATGAGTCCTATGCACTTCCTGGCCTCATATTTATCAACCATCTAAACATAATATTCTCTGCTATATCTTTTGTCGCAGATGGTCCCGACAATAACACAACGCCGATGTTAAATTTTAATTGCGGTTCTCACCTGGAGACTCCATTACTTGCGATTAGTGCCAACAATTTTCAGAATGAATCGGTTCTTACCAGCTTATTTTACTAAAACTCTGTTGACTTCCTGGCCCGCGTTTAACTCCATTGACTAGCAACTGTCACAAACTTCCGACCTCTCCAAGATTATTGCGACATCGTTAATTCATTTTCACGGACCCGGATTGAAAACAAAACGGTTTTGCTAGACATTCCGCACCAAAAGTAAGTGACGTAATGCTTAAAACCACGGTTTAAAAGTGAATATTGTGTCCTCATAGCCTCGCATTGCATCGGTCACACTAAAACATCCGTGACTTGTTCGGTTATTTGGGTAGGTAAAAAGCATCACGTTTTACTCGCAGCGATGCTCCCAGTGGAACAAAAAAGCTCGGGATATGTCGGAATACAGCTGCAAAGCATTTATCCTTGTTGATCAGCCTAATCCCATCTCACCGACTCTAGCGCCTTGTACACGGGTTGAAGGCCAAAATAACAAATCACCTGATTTCTGTTAGTTTTTCTATTTCGATGCCCAGCGGGTTACTGTTACTCAAGAAGGCAGTCGGCAAAGAGGTGTATCGTTGCTTTGGATACTTCAGAGAGTACAAATAACAGAGTAACTTACCTATCTAATTATGTTCTGATTAAATGAAGATATACTGACATTTTGGAATGGTCCCTAGAACAGCGGCCAATGAAATCTAATGGGAAACCGTTCCAGTAATTAATAACTTTTAACTAAACGAACCGCTGCCTAAGGAGGGTCTGTGGCCGGAACTTGTTGAGCCGCTTGCTGTGGCTCTTTCGACTTTTGTTAACAACTGAGATGAGGAATTACCGCACAAATCTTACGCAAAGAAAGTGCGCATGAGGATTAAGTCACTGCGTGGTCTTTTAAAGCCAAGCACTTGGAGCTCAAAAATTCCAAACCGATAATTACAGAAGAAACGTCGCGGGCCATTGATCACTTTGGTGCCCACTTGCTGGGCAGGTTTGACGGCAAGCATGTATTTCTTCAAACCGGTATGTACGATTTGGTTGCTCTAACCCAACAACGGTGTTATGTGAACTCCACGAAACATTTCAAACTTATGTATACCTATTCGCTGGATGGCTGCTTTTATCAAACTAAAGTTTCCATATCTCTCTTCGGTGGCTATTTGGTGTTAACGGGAGGATGAACTACAAAATGTCCACGTTATTTGGTCTATTTTCACGCTAACTTTCGCAACATTTGTTGTACCCTTTGAAATTTGTATCACGGACAGGCTCCCAGAGTAAACTCCGTTATTTTTTATTACTGATAAGTAATCACAGTTGGTTGCTTTCCCTTTGGAAATCACTCACACTTGATCGCTGCCTTCGCATTAGAATAGAATTTCCAACCAGCAGCTCTATTCTACAAGGTTCATTGCGACTGCAGATTTCGAACTTTATCGAATGCCCTAACCGCGAAGTTATCGATTTTAGCCAGCAAAACGGTTAATGTGTCTTCTCTCTAGACGATCAAGAAATCTGACCACTACCTGTAGGCGGAGGCAGTTGACTGTTAAGAACTAACAATTTGGTCGTGTCCAATGTAAAGTCAGTGACAAAGTGGTCAGCGCGGGCACCGTACGGAGGAGTGGTCGGAGTTCTATCCCAGGCTGTGGGAATAACATGCACTACTGTCCAGCTTGAAGAAGAACGAAGCTCGAGTCTAGTACTGAGTTTTGACACAGGCTGGCCGGGAGTTCTATCTAGCTGCAAAGGCTGCGAGCAAAAGTGAGTGACGTTCAACTTGAAATAACACTAGATCAATCACGGATCCTCGAAGTATTCCGTTTGGACAAGGGGAATAACGATTCCATCCTGACTCCTCTCAAAAAATTCTGTTACCAAAGAAAGATGTTACTAATGCAGAATCGCCCGATGTATGCCATGCGCTCCCAGTTTGTACGCAAGAATGACATGCCGAACACGATCGAAGGTTTTGTTGGAATCAAAGAAAGTGGCACCTGGTACGTGGTTATTGTATCCGACCTCATTTCGGTTATTAATTGAAGTTAACGTGTTGGTTACGCGCGGTCTTTCGAAAATGAAGTCATGCTGCGTGTAAGAGAAGGGGTCATTTGGATGCAAACGCTCAACGACTTCAAGGTTCAGTGAACGCTTTGCTCTATTACACAGGTTATTAGTGAGGCTTATCGGCCAACAGTTTGCAGCGGTGTGTAGATCGCCTGCCGTAAATGTATAGGTGTGATAACGGGATCTTCTCATACTTCTCTTTGGTTAGATTACAATGGAATTCTGCCGGACTTAATTTGTACTTTTCAGGTATCATGTTTTGCATCGCGTCCGGCCTCAATGTATTATAAATGCCGACTCATACTAACAGATTCTAGACATCCAGAACAAGGGACGATTTGTCAAGCGCAGATGTTGACAGTTTCGCCGCCGGAGAGTCGAGTCTCAGTTCGATGGAACTAAGTTGTTATCCCCTGAATGATGCTGTCAGAACACCTTAGTGACTACCTTCAGACCAAAGAAGGTTTCCGCCTCGAATATTCGTGGAGAAGGCTCTGGTGGTTCACGTTTTACCCTGAGACGCATATAGCTGTATAGACAATTCTTATTGTCGCGAGATTCTGGTGAAGTTTTCACCTGTACCTTGCGGCTGTATCGACGGATTTTCAGTTGGCACTTGCTCCGTTTATTGTGAAAGGCTTACAGATCCTCCGGCTTATCTGCCAGCTTGTGTTTGTAAAAATGCTGAGAACGTACGTCGAGAAGTCGGCGTGTGGCAGCGGTTAACGAGAGGATGAGCTAAATGGTTTTCGGGGAATAGGTGTGTCATCAGTTCTGTGAGTTGAGACTTTGAAATACTGATAATTGAACTCCACTGAGTTAGACCGTTTGCACAATACATCTGAGAAATGTCCCGATGCATCCTGGTGATCCACTTTCCGAAAGCTCTGGACCGAAGTCCTTGCTACAGCTTTTTGGTGCACGTAGAATATTTGATCAAAAATCAGTAGCAAGTGGTTACTGTTCTGGAGATGGCTTAATAAATAGTATACGTACCATATGAGCTTTATCCGTAATAGCTACATCAAGCAGAGAGGGAATCTGTCCTGGACAACGTCGTGTTGGTCTTTCGAAACCTTCTGTCCTAGTTTTCACACCGATCAACAACCTCAACGATTTCGGAAATCCGCAGTCAAAGTTCTCGCGAGAAACAGCTACTCAGTTGAGTTTGGATGGGTTAAATTCACACGTAAAGTGGAGTGAAGAGAAACGCTGTGTAAGCAAGAAACTGTCTGAGGCGAATAGAATGCAATTGCCGTCATTTGCGGTGCACCAAGTATAAAACAATCACAGAGGACTTATCATGACTACGGAGCCAGGGCTACAGCCAGAATGCGTCGCATTCCTTGGGGAACGTAAATTCTACTGCGACTGCCATCGTCGGAAGCTTTCAGCGTAGAATAATGGCAGATCCTCCCGTCTGTCTACAAGAGGAGTCTGTTCATCACAGTGATCAACCAAAAACGGGAAATTCTTTGTCACATATCCATGAAAATCCGCACCCCTATATGGATGAGTGTCAGGGTTAGCATCGTGGATCAGTTGTTTCATTCTCGGTAGTTGATTTAAAAGACTCAGACAGTCAGTACGCACGCGCTTGAGTAATTTGACACAAACTTTTGGGATACACACAAGGCAGTAGGGCGCTTCGGTAATATTTAAGTTCCCCCCCCCTCAAGAGTCAAGAGTTAGCGAGAAAAATAACGTCAAGTGGTAGATCTGTACGTCCGACAGTGGATATTCAGGAACTTCGATGGCCGAAGTCCTCGTTCAAGGATGAAAGTTTGCCCCCTAAAGTTTTGTGAAGTGTTGTTTTTGTCCACCGAGTACTGGCCAACAAGCTGAGGTTGTGCTTCCCATCGAAAAGTAGAATACCACTAAATTTGGCACACAGTCAACTAAGAAACCGGGAGGCGTCAAGCGGCTGGATACGAAAAGCAGACAGCATCGAGAGGGATTAATGACGGCCGTCGCCTTTGCTCACTAGTTCGGCCGCTTTCGGCCCTGAAAGGAAAACATCTCAGCACGACGTTGAGCAGGTAACTGTAACAAAAGAAGGTGATGGCAGACATTTCTGTCAATACGCCGTGTGCACTCTCAACTGTGTGTGTAAATCCCTCACTGCTGTTTTGAGCGATAACTCGCTAGCAATATAATCAAGTGGGCTAGCTGCGTGGGCATCTGCGAAAATTGCACCTTGAGTATTGAGGTGGGTTGGTCAAGAAAGTTGAAGCTACAAGGCGACTGTAACGGGATACCTTCTGGAACGCATACTTTTATTACATTTGCTCAACAGGTTTTCGAGGTTATCCCACCCCTAAAACAGCCTACGTGTAGCGAGGCCAACGAGAGAGTTTCCGGAACCATACCCCAAACCCGGTCATTTTGTTGACAGCTTTTTACCAACCGGTCACATAACAAAGCAATAACAGAAGTGCGCTGGCTGTCGCGATCGTTACGTTGTCGATTCTCGCCCGGGAACCACGAGTTTACTCCGGCCCCATCCCTTCCAGACACCCTTATGCTTTTCAACATCTTCCACTAGATAGAACTGCCGTTTCACCAAATCAACCTGTTCTATCCCGTTTCCAACACTACTTATCATGTAGTCAGAGCATGTATCCCCCAGTTGGGCATTGGTAAGTGTCATTTAAGTGCGTCAAATCAGGCAACGCTCCATACTAATAACAACGGTATATTTCCCAACGCATCCTTGACAAACACGCTCAGGTGAACGTGGTCAACATACATATCGCAAGTCGATTGGTACAAATGCATACCAGATGTATAATACATATTGGTGCAAGCGATCAATTTTGTGAGTGCGGCAACAAGACAGTCATAATGCAGACGGAAACTTCCGGTTTACGGAGAATCATTTGAAAATCATGCTTCTGGAGGGTAGTTCCTCTGATCGCAATTTACACTCTGCAAGGTGGTTTCTGGACTAGCGACCAAGGTCATTCCAGAATGACTTGGTTTGAGGATGGGGAAGAGAAAAGTCGAAGAGTTGCACCATAATTTGATGCAAATGACTTAGGAAAATTGTGCACACAAATTTTGTCGGGAGGCAGGAAGCATGGGCGCTTGCGGGAAAGTGGGCGGACATCCAGACAGGAATTCTTTAACTATCCAAGATCAACGGAGTTTTGCAAATCTCCCGAATCGTTCAACCAGTACGGGATTTCGAGTGTCCATGTGTTGTGGAATGTTCCCCCGCGTCGTGCATATTTGTGGAGTCATGAACGAAACGCAGAGTTACATGATAACTATGAGAATTCAAAACACGATAAACCTGTTCGAGACTCCAAACTGACCGAAAAACGATGTCTGAAAAGAAGTCATTGAGCTTGTTGCTTTTAACCGCTAGCTCGCCCGTTTACGAAATGCACATTCTAAAACCCCCTGTATTATCAAGCAGTTTGCATGTCAGCTTACTTTGATTACTTTAGATTAATAACCTGGTTATAAGGCTTATCATGCAAAGTGCTACAACGTGGAGACGCAGAGGAACACCATTTTACTGAAGGACTGGAACCCAGCGGGGATCAAAAGTGACCACAAAAACCGACAGGCGTCAGCCAGGCACACAGTTAATCACGCACACAATCCACTGGCGAGACAGGCAGACAACAATGGGTTTGTTGGCAGGTGAGTGAGGTTCAACAATTACGAGAGGCCGGCTGGGGCAATTAGTAAAATTAGACGCGGGTTGTTGGAGTAACAAGAACAGGCTTTTGGTTAGGCGGTGTCAAAGGGCAGAGTTCAACAGGGTCACTCGAGAGGAATTCTGACTTCCAAATTACATCTTACAGATACGGGGTACTAATGCGGCAGCTTTTACGTTACAGGGGTTTTAGGATTTTGGGGACGCCAAATGGGACTATTCTACAAACGATGTGAGTACTCCTGCTGATGCACTGACTATGTATCAACCTAACTGACGGTGATTCCAACGTGCCCAAACTTTATTAGACCGATGTTACAGTTTCTGAAGTTCAAGCCGACATTCTCACTTGTCCTCAAATGAATGATGGCACCAACGTGCTTAAGAACCTGCCAGATTTAGACGTACCTCGTCTCATATTGACAGCAGATAGTACCTCTGTTACAGTTTCCATTTTGGGACAGTTTCCAGGAAGTAAGCACGACGTGGTTAAGTTCAGGCTTGGGTTTGACAGTCTTGCAAAGCTTTCGGTCAGCTTTTATCGTCGAGTTGAATTCGTCGATCGGACAACGTTCTCCATTCTGTTTTGGTTTTCAATATGAAGCACTTTATCTGATCTTTGAATCCGGCACAACAGCCAAAGTATCCACTAAACCGCTGAGGAAAATTCATTTTCCCAAAAAATGGCTTATTTTTCGAGATGTCTTCGAAAAGTATTTCGTGATTTTGGATTGTATCTTTTCGCGCAAAAACGTGCAAAAACTTAATTTTCATGCATGTTTCTCCTCCGTCTCCAGTCGACTTGTTCCTTTTTCGACACATCAGCTAAGGTTTACTTATTCAAGGCCGTCAAAAGGCCATATATATGTAACAAGCAAGCAGAATGTTTTGCCTTCATGTACCTGTACTGTCACTGGTCAGCTTAGTGAATCGTGAAGACACAGGCGGACAGCGTTCTCTTGAAGTAAGGGTTCCAGTGGTAGTCCTGTAAAAGGAGACAGCAGAGACAAGCGTGAGTCGAAGTCGCAGTGAGACTTGCACACGGATTACACAATCGAAAGCTAAGATGGCGCCAATGGCATGACAGCACGCTGCGTCACATATACACAGAGGCGGGTATCCCGTGTTGTCTTTGATTTGAGAATAAATTCATTCTCAACAGAAGGTCAAGATTTTCTGTTTTACCGGGGTTTTGAGCATTTTTATGCTCTGTGCCACGTGCTTGTGAGTCGTGCATTCCTACGCTAGCGATTTCTTGGTTATTCTCGATCACAGGGTTGTGAAATGAACGCCTTGAGTTCTGCATGGACACCTTGACACAAAACAAAACAAAACGTAATGAGGGTAAAACGGAAGCAGCTCGCTTGATCCATTTGGGGAATAAAATCAGAGCTTTTGAGTCGCAGTCCTGAAAATCATGATTTCTCGCGAATTTAACAAAAGTAGGGGCGGTCGAATGAATCAGGATAGAGATAAAATGCATTCTTCACGCAAGAAGAAAGTTACGTGCTCAGTCGCTCTGTACACTTTTGGATGATTCACTCAGTGACGCGTACCAGCCAATCCAATTGTGTAGCTCGCCATTATGGTACTTCAAGGTTGATACGAGCTAGAAACGGCCATTTAGGCATAAAAAGAGCTTTTTCAAATTTGTCATGAAATATTAAAGTACATATTACGGAACAAACGCACAAGATTCATCAGGTACAATAATTGTGTTGTAGTGAGAAAAACCGTCTTTACTTAAAAAATATTCATATTCCCATTTTTGTTGTAAAAAATGTTTTGCGCTTTTCCTATAAAAGCATACTGTTGGCTTCCGTAATCGATTTTGCGTCTTGTAAACGCTTTCGCCGGAACTTTCATGGTGGATTATACATTTCCCTTTTTCAGAAACGTTCAATTTTGCAACAGACCGTTGTATGGTCAAAGTAATATGCCTGGACCGACTTATTGTGGTACTTGACATGAATGTCATGCCCAAACATCCACCGCTGAGCGACCCTTACGCGTAGACACATCCAGCGGCTTCGAACGACTGACGGGTTGTCAATAACATTCCTCCTAGAGCAGCTTCAATGAAGTGATCACAACGTGGTCAACGTCATGTTTGGCCTAAAGGATGTAACAATGTCGAACCTCCCATGTTACCGCCAAATTAAATTTATCGACTGGATCATGTTCACCGCCCTGTTGAGGTCTTTGGAACGGAACTCATTCCCTCTGCCCAATGACCCAAGTACTGCGACCGGAATATTCAATGAACACTTCAGGTTTTGCGTGTATACCTTAACCCTAGAAAGGTCAGAACGCAGTGATACATGACGTAAAGTCAGGATTTGCATTCCAAAGGAGCAATGTCAGCTCAAAGGTCTCAAATCACGTCATCGGAAAATACACGATTCCTCCCTTATTATCTAAGTACACGAAATCTTTAACGCTGTAGGATATGAAACCAAAATGCTCCACCTAATTGACGAAAAATGTGCGCTTAATAACAAAGAGAAAAGCTTTGAGTTGATGTAGCTATTGCAGTGCACGCACTGACAAGAGACCCTATTATCTCAGTAGTAACACCACAAAACAAAACCGCCGTAGATGATCCTGATACAATCCGTGAGGTCTTCCGTACATATTTTGCTGCTTCCTTCAACATCGAAGGAAATATATTTTCTCCACCTCTCCCTGTAATTACAAATACGTTCCTAAGCTATGTGTCTGTTAACGCAGTAAAAATGCGCTCTCAGTTAGCTGATATCAGAAACTCTTATCTTCCCGGTCCTGATGGTATTCACTCTGTTGCTCCCAAACACACGTAGGAGGATATTCCTCTACTTTTGCTTAAAATTTACACAATTCCTTCCGCAGTAGGTTCCTTCCCTCCCCAGTGTAAAAATTCTACAATTAAGCCCCACTATAAAAATGGCCCGCGACAAGACATTAGCAATTATCGTCCAATTGGCCATGTTGCAACTTGTTCTAGGGCGTTGGAAAAGATGACAAAATGTCGCATGGGTGAGTCCTTATTACCACAAAATTTTATAAACCACTCCCATCATGTGTTAGTTAGCGAACGTTCGTGCCAACAGGAACATTTCAGCCATGTTACAAAATCTGCTGATCCAGGAAATGCAATAATTATTATACCGTTGGATATGCAAAAGGCCCCTGATCGTGTGCCTCATAAGCGTTTTCTGATCAACATGGCTTCTTTCGGTATACGTGACTCATTGCCCAGCCGGGTTGCTTCCTACGTTAAAGACCGCACACAAACAGTGAAAATAGGAGAAAACAGCTGAACGCCCAGATCAGCCATTAGTGGAGTGACCCAAGAAAGCGTCCTGCGACCGTTACTTTTTCTAACGTACATAAACGATATATGTGAAGTTATCAAGTATGGCAGACTATTTCTATTTTCTGATTACCTCAGACTTTCAAACTTTTCCTGCTGTCGATCTCAATTTTTCTTTTGGGAATATATGAAAGGACTTCATGTGATTAGAGCCTTTGTGTCAAACTTGATCGATGAAATTTTCAGCTAATAAACCTACCATTGTTGTACGCGGTTGTCACATACTAGAGGGCTTTATTAGGCTAGATCGTCATAATATTTCAACTCAGCCCGCGACCTAGGCACACACTACTCAACCTCATTCGAATACGGAAAACATATCTTTCCTAGTAACTAAGACAAAACGAACGAGTGGATGTAATTAGCAACTCCAATACATCTTTGCAAACTGTGCTTACGACTCCAATTCGAGTACTGCACGTACATGTATAGTCCCCCGCGTGAATCTGATAGGCTAGCCCTGGGAAGTCTCCACCGTGCGTTTACGAAATGTTCATTGGGTTATCCGTCTTCTCTGAACCACAGAGAACGCCACCAAACGCTCGCACTGGAGAATCTTTGTCTACGGTCACTCAAGCTGAACAGTGCCCTCATGTATAATCTAGTTCATGGTGATAAATTAACTGCCAACCTCAAGATTCGCCTACAATATAGCTCAAAGTACAACCTCGGGAACAGAGAATATACTTCAGCATCTTTCAAATTCCGCAAAAAACTGCGTTCAAATTTCCTCGCAGTGAGATTCTCCTACGTTAAGAATATACATGAAGTCAAACGGAACTTAGAAACCTTCCTGATATTAACGAACGATATGTCCGTTTCCAAACTGCGCCTGCCTAGATACGACGGACCTAATAACATCTGATGAGAAACGCCGTATCATACCAGACTGCGCCACGTACACTTTGACCCGGTCAAAGCCATCCATTTCATCATTTGAGGTATTTATCTAGATTTCGAAGCTTAACAATGACTCCAACGGGATAGATCTTGTACACAGTTGTGTCCAAAGCTTACAGTTGAAAAAACACGTCTATAGTCAAAACATGCTGTCAATATACACCCCCCATAAGTAATAACCAAATCATCCTGATACGCTCTAACTTCATACTTGGTGATAACCAACCGAGTATTGTCACCGATCACTATGCAAAAGTTGTACACGCTAAAACTGTTTGAAAAAACACAAATTAGCCCGTTCGCCTCATAAGATTACATGAAATTTGTGCTTTTTTCTGTCCTAATAGACCACCTGACATTCCTTCCATGTTGTAAAACATCTTTTTCATTCTATATATCGACCCTGTATTCCAAATCGATATCAAAATTTGGCTGTAATCAAGTACTAGGAAAGGCTGCTAATCGATCTCTCTTCGCGTTATACGACAACTGTTTGCTAGTGGTGTATATTTTATTAAGTAACACAAAATTATAAATTTTCTGTTAAAGATTTGGCCAGAAAACCACACATTGCATCAATCAACATATTTTACATGATCATTTCACGTTCTTCCGTTTATCACGTAATCCTGCTTTGCATCCCTGATTTCACGATTAATCCTAACACGAGACAACATTCCGTAACGTCCGGACAATTAAAATCCCCTACTGGTTGGACAATTCACGAGGTCTGCGAGATTCCGTCGATTTTGAGAAAATAACAGTCTAGCCCAGAAGGCTGTTCATTTCTCAGCAAAAGCGTAAACCCTCCTATCTCCCATCATCACGAGATTATTTCCTACATATTGTTTCGGAACTGTCTACATCAAACAATGGCGAAATCCTTCGACTCTTCAGTTTCCTCGTCCCCGGGTATTCATTTTCTGCGAAGCGAGGACTGATGTAACTACTCAACATTCATATAGAACGTTGAAGATTTTGAGAATTATCTTTTTAGAAGCAAGTGTCCAAAATGCCTATTTATAAACTGAAGTTCTTCTCTCCTATTATGTTCGTTTCGTTAATTTATTCACGTAACTGTTTTACTGTACAATTATTGATCATGTGTACGGTAGACATTTATGCGTAGCGCTTTATAATGTCTACATTTATCACGCTCATACGAGCGTGTTTCCCATAGATGCGTTGAGAAATATCTCATTATTATTAAAAATAGAATCACTCATCGACAAGTCTAGATGTGTTGACTTGAACAGGCCACCACACAAAATAGGAGAATAACGCCAACAAGCAGGCTCAGGCAATGTCAAACAAATAGCTACGCATGTGACGTAAGGTGGCACAGGTTGAGTTTAGGCTGTACGAAAGATGCGCAGAGGTAAACAAACTTTAGCGTGCGAGTAAGTCACCAACCAAAAATTCGCCCGAAGGGAGAAGACTGAGACGAGACGCGGAAACTCCCATTTGTTTTTTTGCAATTCAGATTCCAACATAATGATGCTTTTAAACAAGGGTATAGATGAAGCCAACAGGACGGTGTGCGCAAAACATATAAGAACGACCTGTGGACATTGTATTGGTTAAGACGATTCATTGAACAGTCTAAGTGAGTGCAAGTGTATCTCACTAGGCTACCAGTGAGAACGAAATGAACGAATGTAACAAAATAGTTATGAGATTCCGGCCAGTTACAGTAATCGAAGGATTTGACTCAGAAAGTGTTCACCAGTTTTCGAGGTGATCACCATAATACTCTGAACTGCCAGTATCCGGAAGTGGGGAATATCCCAGAGTTGCCGTGAACTGCCGAAGCGCGATCAGAGCTCCGATACCACTCGTAGTAAGATGGAGCTAAAAAATTGGTTGAAAGATCCGTGCAGCGTCGTCAAGCGACTCCGCAAAAGACAAAACAGCAGATTGGTGTGCACAAAGTTTATATTTTCTTGCAGTCGCACTTATCAGTTTGAACAACGTGCAAATGTGAAAGGAAAAGTTATACGAAAGTGAAGCATCGTTTGTAAACAAAAACGAGGATTCTAAAACATTACACACTGCAAGGTCACTAGTCGATTTGAACAACAAGCGAAAGTGATACAGAAGCGCCGTTATCTAGAATTGAAGCATCGGTATCCAGCGAAAATGAGAAAAAACCCCACACTATCATAGTTGGCCCGGTGGAGACTGCGCGCCAGCTGCTTACATGCAGGCTGCTGTAACTAGTAGCGAAGAAGGACAGGGACCAGGACCAAATGATCGTCGTGGCTTAGGAGAGTCTCAGCAACAAACTGATCAACGTAATGACGTGTTTGTGACTACGATATCCAGTAAAAAAGGGTCCCCCGGACAGTATCTCGTTGCAGATTTCACGTATTTTGTCCAGAACCTCTGTCGCACAATTAAGGTCAGAGCTGAGTCAAAGCTACCCATTAGAGCTTGTTGTGGAGTTTGTGCCCAAATCGTTTTTGGGGCGCTAAAAACACCAATGACAAACAAATGAGAGGGGTGTACGTTAGAAGTAGGTTCGTTCAAATGAGGCGGAAAAGCTTCATCGTTCAAGAGTAGGTTCGAATTTGGTCGGTAGACAACTCCCACAGGGAACGAATCTTGGATACTCAGCCTTACATGCAACCATGGGGGGAACACTGCTACACTTCCGAAAAGACGTGGTAACTTGAGACGGTGGTATATGGCGACCCATTCGACACTTCCCATTTCGTAGTCATCACGGTGAGTTGTATGGCCATGGATACAAATTTCATTATCATCGATCTCTGTTACCACCTGTTTCCGTGAGAGCCACAATGTGAGGATGGCTGTCGTGTACCACCTGTATTGATTCTGTAACTTTGTTCATCAGACGAAGATAGTTGGTTTATAGACCTAGAGTCATCTCATCATAGGTAACTGCGTAAGGGAAACATAAGAGTGTGGAAGAATGAAGCCACGTTTCCCAAAAGAACGGGAAAAGGAGTCAGCGGTATAGGGTAGACTTTGTCAAGTGTCTTGTGCCATTTCTTCTTCTAAAGCCTTTCCAAGAGGTCGCAACCTGTCATCTGCTTCGGCGCAACGGTAACAACTTCAGTATAAGTACAGCGGGTTTCCGTTCTGCATTCCTTACGCGGATTCGTGCGGGCTCCCAATTTGCCGGCCGCACACATTTTTCCACGTACAATAGCGAGGAATTTGGTAACACTGCAAGACGGTGGTAGAGCGGCAGATGATGCGCGATCAAAATTCATTCACAACGCAACCAACAATGACGGCCAGCTCTCACACAATTACGTTATACACGGTGATGACAAACCCAAAAACTCCGTTTTGATGGATGGACTACCTGAAGTTATGTGATATTGCTGAAAGACGCGTTCGCGTACAACGGTTTGCTGTGTTGCGAGTTTTTTGACAAGATGATCCCATCTGCCAGACGGTACATTTTTCATTGCTGCTATATGCAAACATCCACTCGTTGAGTGGACCAAAATAGTATTCAGTGTAAGGGGTTATTGTTGCCCTTTGAAGGTAGTTTCGTGTTTTGCTCTATCATACATACTTGGAAAAACAAATGCCACCTAATGTCGCACCGTTTTTATCATCACATACGAGGCGCTTTTGCCAATCAACAACTCACTTTTCAGATTATCGAGTTGTTGATTTTGAGGACGAGGGCGCTCTAATAGTGCATGAGCCGTAGATGGCGCAACCAAGATTTGCACTTCGGCCAGAACTTGCGTCAACGGAGCACCACAGATTGTTGTTGGAGGGTATGGCAGCATCCACAGGTTCCAGGCTTTTCAAAGTCAAGATGCATCGTACAGCAGATATCACTTACCCATTCTCCTGCCTTTTCCAGACCATTTGCACTTGGCATACAAGTACCAACGAATCCTAGAGCAACAATCAGATATACCATCGTCTGACTGCAGGGGCATAATTGGTCGTGCTTATAAACGCAAGTGGTAAGATGAACTCATACTGGGTACAACTTTCAGACGACCAATCGTCCGTTCTGACTCCAATTTTGAGTTCGAAGAGAAACGTGAACCGACGGTTTACCCCGTCGGCATCGATTATTCTCCACCTTCACCCCGATCACAGTATATGTCCTAACTATCACCACCTGCGAAGCGGTGTACGCTGAAATCATTACAAAATCCACCCAGTTCTTTCATCCTAATCGCTTTTAGGTTGGCAAAATGTTACATCTATTGGGAGAGGTGTTTGGCTTCACCATGAGCCGTCTGCCAGCGGCACGCACAGATGCAACATATATAAACGAAACTGCGAAAGAATTCGGATTTGAGACGTAGGTCTTTGTAAACAGTGGTAACTTCATTTAACAGGTGTAATGGAAAACTTCGTCATGTGAATTGCATGCCCTATGGTTAGAAATAAATGCTTTGCGATTCCAACACGCTGCTATCGGCCCATCAACAACCCGGCTATTTCCGGTGCGCTTCCCGATGCAAACTGTAGAGGACATGCAACTGGTCAGCGTCAAGTTGGAAGAGGTTGTATTATACAAGCACTTGATATGTTCCATTGTTGTAGTTCATGGTGGCAAGTTAATGTTTCTCATTGGTTTTGGCGATATATCAATGGGCGACTGCACCGGTAATGTGATAAGAACGCTGAGGACTGATGATGTTGCGGAAATCATTAACTGAAGATGGGTAAACGACCGCATATCAACTATATGTGCCTTGTTGGCTACGGCTATTGTCGGGATGTAGAATTGAAACTAACCATCACTTCCCCAATGCAGAATCCGTCATGTAGAAAGGTTACCCAGGCGTAGCGCACGCAGACGTTAAGCAGACCATCCAAAGATGGATCCAGAAGGTTAAGCTGAGAACATCGAAACAACCAACGACACCATTGCGGATGTTTCGTTATTCACATCCCGAAGGTGTACTATTGAACGTGATGAAAATGTTGATGGTGTACACATTACTTTTGACACAAATTGTGCACGTGCATGTCCCTTATCTCCTTTCTCGGGCCAGTCGAACGATTCGTTGCACATAATGTGCACGGATGTTTCCGTGTAACACACAAGCAACGGGTGGTGAACGATATCAATTCAGATGCGAACATGGGTGAATCTTTCACTTACTGAATTAACTGTAAGTCCTCCTCAAGAATGTTCAAATGAGTTACTGCTGTGTTTTACTCACTGGTTATTATCTCCTACTTCTAATGCGTTTCAAAAACGCCTTTTATTGCTTGAAGTGGAAATTTCACTAGTTCAGCACGATTTCCCATATAATTCCAGATACCTTCATGGACCAATTCATCTACGAAAACAAATGTGTCATCTTAAATATTGTTCAGATGTGTTCTTATTGTACCTTGCTTGTTAGCTGAGAGATTCCACTTCTAATGCACCCTAAAATACTGATTCATTCCAGGGATTAGAGCATCGAATGAATATTAAGCCCATGCGACCTCAATCTAGTCAGAAACAATGCAGTAGAGGAAATATAATTTACTTCTGGAGATTCTCGATGATAGAGTGGGATATGATGCCCTTTTCTAACGCCGTTCCATACACACCGAAGATGGAAACAACCATATAATAGCATCGTTTCCAACGATTTCTAAGAGCAATGATTCATCGGCCAGTACTTATCTGAAATCTTCAAACACGGTGAAATGTTATAAACATCTTATAGGCAAGGGAGCTGGAAATTTTGTCATACATGTTTAACTATCAAACGTGTTGATACTCTGGTTGAAACGCTATGCCTACATTGTGTGGTCGTATATTTCCGTTTCGACCATATCTGTAAAACACCGCAAAATGAAGCACTCTCAGGCTTTAGGATGAGGTTGTCCGTCTCGAAAATGTCAACGGTTGCTTTTACAAGACCCTAAAAAGTGAGCTAACGCAAATAACAAGTTATATTCTCAAAACTGGTGGAGAAATGTTCCATCACCAAACCAATGATATTGGGATTAATTCGACGTATTTCAACGTTTTCAATGGACACCGCTTCCTTACAATCGAATACTACAAGTACTTTGCCTGAAATTTTGATTAAAAAATTCTAAAAAATGCACAAAATTCCAGGATTCGCGCCAAAAGGACCGCTTTGCCTTTTGACGAAATTCGAGAATACATGGGAACGGGCATCAAGGAAACGACGTAATCTGCGCGAAAGAGGTGGTTGATAAGAGAAAGTGCACAGTTTGCGCGACATAAATATCTCATCCGCCTCGTCAACTGCCCTTCGAAGTGCACAGTGGTTCTAGTCCGCGGAGCCTTAATCAAG
>LUCH01017765.1:0-25541 GCA_013368495.1 Paragonimus heterotremus
GGGTTTGCTTGAAAATATTTTTCCAAACGGCGAAAGTTGGGGAAATCACGTTCTGAAACTAGCATGCTTGATTCAACTCTGCCAGTTGTGGTCGCAGCTGGTGCATCGAACTACGATGTGGGAGCAGTCGTCTCGCATATTTTCCAGGATGGTGCCGAGAAGTCAATTGCTCACGCCTCTCGTAAGCTCAACCCTGCGTAGAAGAACCACGGTCTGATCGAAAGTGGGGGCCTCGCCATCATTATTGCGGTTAAGAAGTCCCAAAACCTTCGATATGCTCGACAGTGTTCCCTGCTAACCTACCACAAGCCGCTACTGCACATTTTTGGTTCAAAGCTGGGCATTCTAGTCTACTCCGTCAATCGACTGCAGCGACGGACCACAATCTCGCTCGGCTATGAGTTCGACATCCACCATCGCCACACTGACGAGTTCGGTCAGGAAAACAGTCTGCCGCTCCCCATCAGCAATCAGAACGTGCCCTAGGAAGATACCGTCATTGCTACCCTGACAATGGAGGACGATGTTTGCCGCCAGCTTTCAGACGCTATTCGTTTGTCCCCGGTAACCGCCGTCGACATCCGGCTTGCCACGACATTGGATGCGGTACTCACTCAGGTCATGCAGTTCGTCCGGAACAAGTGGCACGCGGTTCCCCCTCCCGATGAGATCAGTCAGCTGTGCCGTCGACGAGGATCGTCGACAGCAGTGAACTCCTGCAACATGTATGCTGATCGTGTTGTCATTCCAGCCTCACTCCGCCTCCCGGTGCTGCGACAGTTTCACTCCGGTCACTCCGGCACAAGCAGGATGAAATCAATCGCTCGCGATTACGCCTATTTGCCCGGCATGGACGGGCAGATCGAGGATCTTGTTAACCAGTGCTCAAAATGTCAACAGGCCGCAAAACTACCCACCAGGCAGGATCTCATACCTCCGCAAGCATCCAGGGGTCCGTGGTCACGTCCCCCCCGGACTTCGCTGGTCCGATCGATGGAGTGTCCTACCTTGTCTTGGTCGATGAGTACTCCTAGTGGCCTGAGATATTCGCATTTTCTCCGGCGACATCCCTAAATGTAATCGTTGCCCTGCGTTGCACTTTCGGTCAGCACGAATTTACCGACATTCCCATGTCGGACAACGAGACGCAGTTCACGTCTGCACACTCCGAGGATTTCTGCCACCGGTCGCCCATCCATCACACTCGTTTTCCGCATTATCACCCACAGTCCAATGGGCAAGCGGAACGCTTCGTTGACACTTTCAAAAGGTCGTTGCTCAAATCTCTCGGGAAGGGGACCACAGACTAGGTGTTACAGGATTTTATGTTCGTCTACCGCACAACCCCCAATCCTACAATTCCCAACGGCCGATCACCAGCCGTAGCTCTTGTAGATGGCAAACATCACACAGCCCATCGGGCTTTCATTCCGACGAATGAGCCAACACAGGCCTCTGGCTGAAACTTTGACGACGGTTTCGCTATCGGAAAAGCCGTTACGCTGGTGACTATCGACCAGGTCACAGCAACTGGACAGATGCAACTGTGAGTGCTCGTCACGGAAAGGTGTTATATGATGTTTCCTTCAGTGGTACCGTATAGAAACGTCACAGCAACCGGTTGCGTTTTCCACACACGAATTCAACAAACACAGACGAGCAGCAGCAGTTTCCGCTGTGTATCTTGCTGGACACGTTTGCCATTCCGGATGCAGCCGCTTCCACCGTTCCGTAGCCTCAGGCCGAAATCGCCAACAGCCTACTTCCCCGACGTTGGACGACCGCGATAGATGTCCTTACCGTCCAATACAGTTGGATCCTCGAGCCAAGTGCTATAGATGACTGTCATCTCAAACGGGAGGTGTTGGGGAAAGTCTGTTTTCTCCAAAAGTGATTGATTTTTCGAGATATTATCGAAAACTTAATTGTGATTTTGAATTTTACTTTTTCCGCGCCACAACATGCCAAAACTCAATTTTGGCGCACGCTTCCCCAGCGTTTGTGATTGACCCATCCCACTTTCAATGCACCAGTTCAAGTTGGATTCTTCAATGCCACCAAAAAACTATATATATGTGGATGCTTGCCCGCATAGATACCTTTGGTTTGAGAGCAAATACAATCTCGGCTGAGGGTCACGGTGTTCAATGTTATTCTGCAGTTTTCGGGTATTGCTATGCTCTGTGTTACGCTCCTTGAGTTGTATTGTCGTGCACCAGACCCTTTCTGATTATCGCTGACCAGCGGGCCCTAACAGTAGCATACCGTCCTGCCCCGTACTCACCCCGTTACCCGCTGCTCCCAATAGGCAAAAGCAAGACTGGTCAAGTGGAGACCAGTGCCCCAAAATCTGGCAGCGCACGCGCCTACACTCACAAGAGAGGCGGCTATCTCCGAACCCCGGGGCAGCCAGTCACATGTGAAGTCACGTAGGTCTGAAAAAGTGCCCCCAAAAGTGGTACAGGCCATCGCCATTCCTCCGAACCTCCAATACTCCTACTCTAAAATGTTCACTTAACAACAATCCCATTCCTGAGCTCAACAAGCCCATGAGTTTTCTGTAATCACCTTTTGCAACCCGGCAGGCTCATACTCGGCTCGCTCTATCGCATTCAGTAAACTGAGGACGCTGCGTGCCATATTCCACCTCAACCTAAATTCCAGCCCTAATTTCGAGAGTTCAAAACTGCACACCATCCTTCGGTAGTTCGGAAGGTGGCTCAGATGCCCTCAACCTTGACCAACAAAAGCGGATTAAACATCCCCGTGTACCCTCGCAGAAATCAAGACTGTGACGGAAAGATCTATACACCCCGCAAATATGTGTGAACTTCTGTCGTCGTCCATGTATTTCTTATCGTAGCCAAGACCGCTTTCTCGAGCTCCTCTACATGTCCATTTTTGTTTTTGAACCCAGGCGGAAGTAGATCTCGCGTACATGTATACTGTAGAGCTCAATCAGAACTACTAGAAGAGCATGGATTTGATCTGAATCATTTAACAGAGCGTGCTGTCGAATTGTTGGCGCTATTTTATTTTCGTTCGCGGGGGTCGCATACATGGTCCACTAGGCCCTCGACTCATACTTGCTCTTGTTGCTTTCTTCTACGGGACTATTTTTGGATCACCAAACTTGAAGGATAGCTATCCCCAGGTGCCTCCTCGTTGCCCGGAATTGGTGTACAGACGCATTGAGCAATCAAAGTAAAACAGACCAACTTGTACGTTGCAATACAGGCTGCCTTTGTTCATTTTGTTATGGTCTTTCGGACTACTGTCCAGGTTGTTGCGCTCCGTTTGATTATGGTCGAAATGCAGTCGTACGTTTTATCATATGACTCGGATAAACTGCATTAACCGTCTTCATTCTCACTTCGGCAACTACCATCATTTCCCCTGCTGTTATTAAGCCTGGGCTGTGTAACATTTCAAATACCAAAATTAGGCAGATTCCTCTTGCTATATCTGGAGTAGCTTACACTTTCTATTACTCGTGGATTCGCGAAAAGTTGTTTTGCTTCGACCCGACCCGTGGCTACATCCAAGTCAGCTCACTGCCGTTCTATTGTCCCCCAATATTAGTTGTCCATATTGTTGGGCTTGCACACACTTTGCTCAATTGTTTGATGTTTTTTCGCATTCAAAGTGAGAAAAAAATTCCTGTGTACTTGCCTTTTGATCCTCACTAAACCTAATTCGGAAATTATCCGTTTCACGGGATTCGCCGTGAAGGTGGTTCAAACGGCAAAACTGTGCTTCTAGCGTGAACCCTCAATTTTTAAATAATTGTCGAAGGTTTAAAATTGGAATTTCAGGCAAAGTACTTACGGCACTTCAATTTTAAATAAGCGGCGTTGAAGGAAAAATTGAAATACGTCCAATAAGTCCCAAAAATGTTGGTTAGGTGATGAAAATGTTTTCCGTCATTTTCTCGAAAATAACCCATTATTGGCAATTGCTCACTTTTTCAAGTCTTATAAAAGCGAGCATCGCCATTCTCAAGATGAAATACATCATCTTGTGGCCTGAGAGTGCTTCATTTTGTGGCGCTTTACACATATGGTCGAAATGGAAATATATGACCATACAGTGTTGGCATTGCATTTCAACAAGATCACTAACACATTTGATAGCGAAACATGCGTGAAAACATTTCCAGCTTCTTTGTCTATACGATATTTATACTACTTCTGTTTGTTTGCAAGATTTCCGTTAGATACTGGTCAATGGAACGTTGCTCTCAGAAATAGTGGGAAATGAAGCTATCGTATGGTTGTCTCTATCTTCCGTGTTTATGGAACGGCGCAGGAACAGGGTATCATGTCCCACTCTGTCACCGAGAATCTTCAGAAGTAAATTCCATTCATTCTGTTGCACTGTTTTGAACTCGAGTGAGGTCGCGTGGCGTTCGTACGAAACAATATGCGGAGACAGATGAAGCCAAGCTGCCTGTTCATCACGGGGACGCGTACCCCTCAGCCAGTCATACTGTGATGTTAACAACGCCAAGTATCTATCGCGGTGCATAAAATTATCCCAATCAATGTGACAACTAACAAAATCGAAGTTGGTGATTTCTGTGTACCCCAAACGCTTCAAACACAAGTTTATCGTCACTTCCAACATGTGTTCGTCCTCCAAATTGTTCATGGTAGAAGTGGTTCGGAAGGAGCAGCTACTGGTGTGAACGTATGCTACATACCCAGACGCCGATCATAACTTGAGTCAATCGGGTACAGTAGGCACTAATGTGATCGCCTACTGCATGCTGACAAGTTGTTGATGGCCTAGGTCAGTCGCGTGGGGCAGTTATTAGTGTGAACCTGTACTGCATAACCGTACGTTCTCCATAGCTTGAGTGAATCAGGTTGGAATATTCTCTAATGAGAACACGTACTGTATTCTCAGATGTTGTTGATAGCCTGAATCAATCGGGTGGAGCAGCTACTAGAACGAACACATACTGCATACTCATACCCTCTTTATGGGCCGAGTCAGCGGGACCAGGCCAGCGATTTCATTCTCTGAGTAGATTACAATCAGCAACGTTTGGTGATGAACTCAAGTATATTGTACTATATGCAGCTCATATGTGTGATATAAGTTGAAGAACAGTTTGACCAGTTGGTTTGCGTGATTACACTTTCCGAGTGTGACTATGAGGTGGTACTTGACGAATAGCCAGGCTCCTACATTGGCGATAAGTTGAAAGTGTAATATATACTGCAGCCAGCTTACTCGGATATGTCTTCAATATTTTCTGCATATACAGTTTAGTAAACTTGGAAAGCGTTGAGATGGAAATCTAAAGGGTGAAGATAGGCGGGCGATAAGTTAAAAAACCTACTGATAACCACCGATAATACAACCTAACTGTAATGGCAGTCCGTATGCCACAAGGTGAACAACAGTCGTCCCACACAGTTACGGGGATTCCGTTTGCACCACGAAACCCCCTGTGCGTGCGAGTTAACTAGCTGTCGATTAAATCGAGATAATGATCTAAAGTGCTTTCTGGCAAGCACAAATGTCTACTAAACGATAGATAAGAATTGACGTGAAATAGCTGTACCTTTTGGTGAGCCAGGAGACCTCATGAGCCGTAGTGACCTGCATCCAAAAACACGGTGACAATGCGTGTTCAGCCTTCCCATTGCGACGGGCTCCTTGTCAGTGATATCCGCCGTTTGCCTTCCTGCAGCGTGTTCGATGGTGACACCATCCTTGCCATCCTAGAGTATTTCTCATTTACACGGCTTTTTCCATCTTCTCTCCATGAGTGACTTCGTCGCGCCCGATCTCTACTGAGTAACTGCTTCTCATGAAAAATTTAACAGCAGATTTTTGAAATTTTGGACAATGTCGATTCGTCAGATAGCCCCGGCACAACAAAGCAAGTGGCCTACAAGGCCTCCTCCAAAACGGACGCACTTCTTGCTTAATCCGTTTATCACGAATGAAGCTCACCTAGTGGATGAAGTGGTCAACAAACCACCGTTGAGGCAAAATCACCACTTGCCACCAGTTCTTTATTTTATCTATTGCTGGTACCAGAGTACTGAAACGGAGATTTCATTTCGAAGTTTCGAAGAAGTTGACTGTAACGCACCAAGGTCCAGCCTCTCCACTTACTGCACGAACTTTAACTGCCATTTTTCTGAAGATGCCATTCACGAGGTTGATCAGGCTTTTGTCCCATACAAATTGTGAAAGTCCCTCTCTCTTTCACTGCTTTTGCGAAATTTGCATCACCTTCTGAACGTGTTGATGTCGATTCTCTAAGCAGAAGCCAACAGACAAGCTGAAGGCTCCAGAAGCCTTTAGCTTTGTAAGAAACAAATGCAAGAGGGATAGTCGTGAACACACCCAAGACGCACAGACAAAAATCTTGCTGGTAGCCCATGAGAACATGGATAATTTATTCAGGCACATGCACTGCCAGAGATGAACTAAGCCCTCAACGCTCAGTCTGCGGCCTCCCGACAAAAACACCCCGTTTAATCCCCAAGTGGTAGCCAAGGTTTTCAGCGAATAATATTCAGCAGTCTACAGTGTGGCTTCGTTAAACTGGCATCCGAATTTTTCAGGGAGAAATTTCACGTACCCACTTCTGACGGCTGACCTCTCTGTGCGGGGTGCTAAGTATCTCTTGTGTAAGATCAACCTTTATTGTGCAACTGGGCTAAACGCGAACCATCCCCGGATTCTCAAAGAAGCGGCTCTTGCGTCGGAAGTGCCCCCGCTTGATCCCTTTCGACGAAAACTTCGAGACGGCACTCTTCCTAAAGCATAAAAAGAGGCCAACGCCAAGCCCATAATTCGAGGCAGACGATCGACACCGTCTTGCTGGTAATTGGCTGGTCAGCCTTCCCAGCATCAAATGTAAGGTATGGAAGCGTCTGCTGAAACGTGCCATTCTTAGACATTTGTCCTCGAATGACCTTTTCTCTTCAACTCAGCACGGTCTTCTCCCAACTAATATGTTAATCATCATGAATGGCCAGAGAGAAGCCAAAGACCCTGGCCACATCTAGAACGCTATCTTTCTCGATTTCGTTAAGGCCTTCCCTCATGTTTCATACAGTGTTCCAAACACAGACTCAAGTTTATGGATTGTTAACATAAATTTCAGAGTGGATATAGGGCTGGACCCCTCTTCTTCATCCACGATCTCCGCTGAAGTTCCCCAATGATTCATACTTGTCCCACTGTTTCTGGTACATATCAATGACCTTCCCGACCCTCCTTCTAGCAGCACTCTCCTTCATGCTGAAGACTTAAAAATCTGGAAGGCTAATGATCACGGTGCAAAGCAGATTGAACTCGAATGAACTTGATTGAGCTCGACTGATCTCGCAGCAACTCCCAGGAAATGAGTATTTTTTGGTTTATATGTGTCAACCATCGGGTGTGCAGTTTCACTACAGAAGGGTTGAGGGTGTGAGAACTGATGAAAATAAATGAGGAGAGAATGCCATACAAATACTGTCTCTAGAGCGTTAGTTGCAGTATGTGTTGTTCGCAGGGGAACCAGAAGACATTGTGTCACCCGCATAACGGATGGGAAGTTTACGCGATCGTCTGCAGCGTGTACGTGGAAGAGGGAGGTGAAGGACATGCACATCGTGAGCGGGTGTACGGGACTCCGAAACTGCATGTGGGGGTCATAGAAAAGCTTATATTTGGCAAACCTGCATGGAACGGAGTAATATGTTTGCCGGCAAAGTAGCAGACTAATCAGAAGATCCAACGCGGGTCAGTTTCAGACGGTCGATGCTTGCCAAACGGTGGGTGCCATTACGGTTAACAGTAACATGCTGATCTTCACCTCTGATCACTCTAAAATGACCGATGCAGGTTCACTGAGGGGACGTCTTCTTTGTGCCAGTCCCGGTAAAATCGAACTGGTATGCACACGGGCCATCGTATGGTTGAGTTCGTCATGAAGTGACCGTCGTCGGTAATGACCTTGTCTGATGCACTTGCAGTTTCAAGCATTTGGCTTAGGGGGTCTATTCAATTACACCGGCGCTTCAGAGCCCCGCAGTCGTTTTACCAAGAAAGCATGAGGCGCCAACAAATACAGGCCCAGCTGGAGTGCGGCCTAAGTCTTTCTTACTCATTTTTAGGATGCACAGCAGAATGAGAATCTGGGTGTCTGATCATTGTGAGCCAGTTGTGATGACGAGGATGGCGATTGTAACTACACGGCTAAAGCGTTTCACCAGTTCGTTGGGCGCTGGGCGGGGGACGTCTGCTCGGAAGTTTCCATAACTAACTAGGTTTCGCAGATCACGAGGCAACGTGAATTTGAACTGAATACCGCGGTAAGTAGTGATGAAAGTAGGCTCACCGAAGAAGAATATTTAGATTTCCACAAGTATCCGTTCGATGTTCTCGACCAAAAGGTCCCGCATGGGAGCCCATTTTGATTAGCGAGTGAAACGGTCAGTGCAAGTCGACAAACGGGTAAGGTCGTTTGAGGGTTAAAACGGGCTAACCAAGTCCACATATACACGCTTAAAACGGGTGCTCAGTGAACTGAAAGTTTCAGGCGCGGTAATGTTGTGGCGGTGTACGTCACTTCGCTGACACTGTGGACGTTGTTAGGCTCCTTCACGTATGTCTTCATGCACGAAAAGGGAAGTTATTAGCTTGAGGGTGGAACAAACGCTAAGTTGGAAGACAGGATGAAAATAGTTCAAAATGTTTCGTCGTCAAATAAAAAAACGAAGTTTCGGCGTTCACCGGCGGAGTCATCATAGTGCATTTTGAAGATGCAATGCAGAAGTCGTAGGGCAACCTAAGTCATGGTCGGGCGTGAGCGTAACGGATGAAATTCGGCATCGTTCCGTTGAACCGCCGCTGTGGCCCCCAAATCGAGGGGAAATGCGGATAACTGATGGACACGTCCATGAGGTAAGGCGTTCGTGGCTGGGTTGCTTGGACCATCGGTGTGGCGGTTGTTTGTTGTGAGCTGAGGAAGGAAGCTTCCGTGGCGTGCTTTTGTCGGTGAATACCTGCTCAGAGAAGTGATAAAAGTGTGCGTCACGTTTTCATGGTTTGTAAGAACGGTAAGCCGACGCCCCTCTGGAATTCGTCGAAACTGCTTACTAAGGAGTTAGATGACTGGACATTCTCTGTCGAATGCACTGTCCCCGGATAGGGAAGGTTGTGGTTTCCTAAAGAAGAAGAAAGACGATCGGTACTGGTTGTTGATGGCTTGTTACAAAACAACAACGATAGCTCACTGGGGCGCGCCGATCCTTCAAGTCAACTGGACATGTTCGTCCGTACTGTGATAGTCCTGGGACGTTGCCCTCGCAATGGGCCTGCTTAACGAATGTAAAGACGGCGATGGCTTCTGGGGTCGGGACGGGCTTTTTGATGTCATTCTACGGCGGATGAGACAGGGGCTTCAATAAATCGAACCATTTGGGGACAAAACAACAGTAACAATTGAGATTCGCCAAAAATCGATGAAGACTTCCCGTAAAACAAATCAGCGGACACTCTTGAATCGCGTTGGTTTTCTCCGGTAATACTCTGATACCGCCTTTGTTGATACCGTGGCCCAGAAAGTCAACGGGAGAGGCGTCAAAGACGCATTCAGCCGTGTTGTGTATGATGCCATACTGATTTAACCGCTTACAAACTAGTTGAAAGTGGAACTGTGCTCATGGGGATAGTTGCTGGCAACCAGCAAATCATCAATTTGGAGTGATAGAAGTTTTATACCGAGCAACTTGGTCCCTGAAACGCTGGATTGTCTGGGCGGCGTTCCTGAGGTCAGAATGCACACGGACAGACTGGGAAAGGTCGGAGGGTTTTGGGAATGCTGTCCTATCAATTTCGTCGAAAGCCACATGGGTTTCGTGGTGAGTCATAACCAATGACATAATATAGATAATAATAATATTTAATTCTCAAAGCACTTGTGAGAAACACGCTCGCTTGTGCGCGATCATCAGAGGTATGTGCATGCGTCAGTCGGCAACAGAGGGCGGAATCGGAGTGAAAAGGGTCACGGTTTACATACGTCTTATGCACGCATCAGGGGGAAGAAGGTTTGTTCAAAATATTCCGTCCAAGAGATGAAATGTTGCAGTAATTTGCCAGGCCGAAGACGATGTTCCGAATATTTCACTACCACGTCGATAAATATGTGCAGTTGCATCTGAGGAGGATTTCACCGTTATTTAACATAACCTCAGTGGGAAAAATGTTGGAATAATTCGGTTTGGGCGAGGGAGGATGAAAAGTTCCAAAACCTACCGAAAGATTAGGCACAATTCAGCGCAAGATTTCCTTGAGTGTTGAATAACGTCGAAAAGTTGAAGTTCTCACGAATCGCTTGTCGATACTTGGCTTCAAACGTCCAGTCATCATGAAAAGTTTCCTCGCGTTACGGATGCTCGAGGGAGTAAGAAAAAGAACGCAATCTTATGGGTTAAATGAGAAAACGTGGAGTGATGACATGTTATACGGAAAATAATGTGCGCGTCATATTTTCTTGACAAAAAATTTACACGGTAATAATATTTTGTTTACTTTTCAATGAAGTGTAGAATACTGGCAAACAATTGTTATGGTGTTCCACGGTAACTGAGCAACCAACAGCCAATCCTAGAGTGATTATCACGTGATAGTCAAAACTGCGTACGAAGTTTTGACGTCACTTCGTTTTATAGGGTCAATGCTTAAGCTAGAATGTATATTTCCTGACACAAAATGTTTGCTATTAGTTAACGATAACTGTTGATTCAGGGGGGACAGCACACTATATGAATTGAGATTTCAGTGGGTTTATTATGAACTTTTGACAACACCTTGTTTTATAGAGTCAATGTTTAAGCTAAAATCTAGACTTCATAGTGCACAACGAGGAGGGCTTGATACAGGGGAGACAGCGCACGATGTTAACTGGGGATCAATGGGATTATTTGAGGTAAGCGGGGGAGTACTTTCTCCACAGTTTTATGTGGAGAGTTTTCGTGTGCCAATCAAGTAACCCGCTAATATCAGCTACCATTAGTCATAGACTGTCGGCTTGCTAGGATGAACAGGTGATCACGAGTGAGCACATAAATGATACGTGAAAAGCGTGGGACGGGTGGATAACCGAGTCCAAATGTGAAGTTTCCGAGCTCCCGGCGTGGCTTCGTAGCTCAGCTGGTAGAGCGCTTGCCGCGCAGAAGCATGATGTTTTTATTACTGGTTCGAATCCAGCCGGAGCCCTGACTTTCCACGGTTGGGTCTCATCTAAAATCTTTCAAACATCCTTGGCCAGACTGATGTGCAGTTTATTTGACGGTAGTTGCTAACTTCTTGCCTTGGACCACTTTTGTAGCGAGGTACAACGGTTGAATTTTTCCATTGGAGGGGGAAGGCGCTGGATAGAAGTCATAGCGTGAACGAATTTAGTGAAAGGGTGGGTACATCCTCACCTCTTCGCTCGACAGCGACTGGTGGAATACCAACATATCCAGGATGGATTGTAGGTTTAATACTAGCTAATTGTGAGCGGATACTTCCAGTATAAACCGAAATATTGCACATAACTTTTGTTGTCTTCAACGGTGTTATTGGTAACATCGTGTTCTCCACGCTAAACGCAGCAGCAAAATGTGAGTTGAAGATTTCACCTATTTCAATAGGGCCAGCTACAATCGTGTTTTCTTTGAGAGTTATACCCTTTATAGAAGGATCGCTCTCCGAATTTTTCCGTCTCATCAGTTGAATCAGATTTATGCCCTCTGCTCGCTGCCGAACGCGAGCTTTTCTTTGTTTGAATAACGCAGGTGCGTTTTATGTTCTGTGTTCAAACACACCGCTCATTTGCATTACTAAGGATAAATCAATTGTTCTTCTGTGCACCGACCTCAGTGAGTTAAGTCAGTCAGTCCCTCTTGCAGTAAGGATTCCACCTTGTACATACAAGTCAACGCTTCTTGACTTTATGGGGCCAGAATGTCGATAAAAGATGAAGTTGGATAAATTCCTGCGCTGCTTCTTTCGGATCTGATGTAAGAAGGAACGTATTCCAATTTAAGGATCTTAGTAAGGAGAAGAAGGTACCCAGACTGATGTATTTGATCGGAAGATAGAATACAATTGTCGGTTTGAAAACTGTATTAAAGTCAAACTGACACTTGGCATTAGCATGGTCACCTCCTGAAGATTGTTCCAAAGCCGATACCCCTACAGGTGAGATACGTATGGTGAATATGAGGTTCGAAACTCGCCTCTTTCCAGTGGGTGGTAAGGTCTGTTAGCTCCACCAATTCGGTTGAATGCATGAAATAAAATCAGCCTGCTTTGCAGGAACCGTGTATGAGGTCCAGGGGATATATAGCACGTAAAAGTCACCAACTATTGGTTTGTATTCGCATGGTATGTTTGATACATGACTTACCACCTTTACAAGGTTACTCAAGCCACTACTATTAGCATGAGACGGTCAATGAATGCATCCTATAGGAAAGTCGCGAGAACATACAGAGGTCATTAACCATAATCTTGTGGATAATTCCAAATTGTTGACCTTCGGCCTCTAGGGAGATGACCAGTATGGACTTACAAGGGTGGGTGGTTCCTTGGTGATAGTATGATCAGCAACGTCCTACTTCAGTGTCCCAGAATTCGCTGCAGGTCGACAGCTTTCCACAAATTTCTATAGCAGCGCTGCATACTGATTTACTTTTGTTGGAGCCGTCCAAACTCTATCTGGACCAACTATGGTGGCTGTACATTGAACACACGAGGTAGGAGTGCTATATACAAGTTTCCAAAGGCTGAATTCAACATCCAGACCGTACTCTATGAACCAATCGACGCCGATAATTGAGTGCGAAACATCGACCGCGATAAAGGTTCAAAGGAGGTTTTGTCACAGTCCGGGATTGACTGTCAACAGATGCTGACCCTAAGCCATGAGTTTGGTAATGATGGCCATATGCGGGATGTTTCATGCAGATTTCAGATAGTTGTTAACTTAACCTGGAGGTATGATGTTAGCGTATATACCAGAACTCAGTAGAGTTATCGTGAACGTGAAACCGGGCGAGTACTGAACGGGCCAGCAACAGCTATCGTCATTACTGGCTGACCAGGTCTTCTCCCTGACTTCTGTTGCCTTTAAAAGGGTGACTGATATGTACGTACAGCTGCGTGTACTTGCTAACATTTTCCTCAAACGCCCCTAATGGTAACAGACGTTGAGGGATTGGATTCTAGATGGGTAACTTGGCGTGCAAGAAGGGAATACTGGGCGCAGGAAGTCACCGCCTTTCGAAAGGCGTCCAGCTGTGACACTCGCCATTAGAAATCATTCGGCGTGTCTTGCTGCGCATCACAGAGAGGAGGGGGAACACGCACGTGGGTGATACATTGCTTTAGGAAACAGTCTGGAACTTGTCGGCCGTCTCTGCTGACATTTCTAGTGGAGTTCCTGGGTTCTGGACTGATGAAGTTACTGTGATATCTGGTGAGAGGTACCTGGTTCATAGTAGCCTAAAGTTAGAGTCGCTAATGCCGCTACCACCGACCCGGCATCCCGTATGAAGAAACAACTGCAAAGAAGCGCCGTCTCCCACCTAGACAAAAGAATGTAACTGCTGAAGTTTAGTCGTGTCCGATGTTGTGGTACGCTTTGACAATGCCGCACTGAGTCTGTTGTATGGAGATGATGTATGAATGTTGTGCGGAGATAATTATGCGGAGATAAGCATGTGGCTGAGTACATCGAGTATTTCAGGAGCAATGTCTGTGGGCAACTGTCTCCGCAAATAATCCTAGAAAACCGGAAAGCTCTAGTGTAGATCAAACTGGAAGGTTTTTCATACCTAATGCAAAAAGGTTAGGATTAGCAGCTTTCCCGTAAAACTAATTAATTTAGTACCCAGTCTACATCACAAAACACTGCGAGTTTTGAGGTCATCAGTCGCAAAATCCAGCACCAAGAAGTTATACATGTCCAAGCAGTATTTGCAACAGAATTATAGGATCGTCACTTTGTGTGGTGAATCTGATCGATGCACACGGTTCAAGTAAGAAATGGAAACAAAAGTGCGAAGAAATTTAAAGGAGCTGATTGACAGTAGCTCGTCCAGGTGTACAAGCTAAGAGTACCACAACAATGAATAGAGCCATTTCCAATGGACTTGATCCATCGTGCTGCTCCCAAGGGATTTTGGGTCCACAATGGGTGTAAGCGTGAAGGCAGACAAATCCAGAAATGTGCTAAAATGTACAGTCGGTCCCGTTAACATTTGGCCACCCGAAAATCAGCTCGTAAATCACACGGGGCGGGCAGAGAATGCCCAAGTTGCGTCCTTCCAGAATAAAATGTGTTTTTTATTCGCACGGCCTAACCACCAGGTGTTTATATAAACCTGGGACAGGCAAAAGTTGGGGAAAACAGTGAAATTCAGAGGACAAAAACTGCTGTATATACACCGCACTGCTTTTAGCTGTATTGGCCAACGCGCCAATAATACGACATCTTACACTGCGCACCACCGTGTTGATTCCTTTAATTTAGATCCTCTCAGACTCCCATGTGTGTAATATGCTCAGCCACGATCAACAATACTTGTTGCCTTCATCATACCAGTAACATAATTCACTTTATTCGAAACGTTGTGAGGAACACGGCGAAGAAGTAACCTTCGTGGTAAATGGACATGCTATAAACGGTTACAATGCGATTCAGGCACAGCAATGAACATTTTGATAATTACTTCCTCTGTTCCCTGCCGTTGACTCAATAATTGTCAGTTAACCTGCGCCTTAAATCCTATGATAAAGCAAGCTTTGAGGATGCTTCAAAAATGGAACAACTCAGTCAGTATGGGGAATATCATAACTCACTAGCACGAACCTGAAGGAAACTAACTGCTTTTTCAGTAATTGAAAGATTCATCCTCGGACGCATCTCGAGTGTAGCGAAAGATTCAACCGAACATGTGCAGATTTGTTCTGCTTCGCACAGCATGGTGCAGAACATAAGTCCGGCGTTCGTAAATGATCTATTTCACGCCCAACAGGTCTTTCCACAGTCCATCTCCTGCAGAGTCCTGAGTTTACTCACTTCCAGCAAGAGGGCTTGAGGCCACCACTGCTGAGAGGAATCTAGTGAAACGACGTTTTGGTGAACGCTGCTTACAAAAATGTCAAAATTCGAATATACCTAATGCGGTTGCAATACTTCTTACAGGAAAAGACGTGAATAAGGATAATAATTATGACAATACGGACAGATCTCTTGGGCGCGATACATACAGAATGGTTAACGTGTGTCCCCGTGGGGACGCAGTGAAATATGAGGAGACAAGATTGCTATAGTCTGGAGACTACGGATATGAATCATTGTCAGTGAGAAATTGTTACCCAAAACTCTATTTTCGCACATTATATCGCCAGAATAAGCGTAATACTTATAAGTCCATCCTCTCATTACAAGCGATTATTATAGAGTCCATCGCTGGCCAAAGTTTTGCCAGTCACCCAGAGTCGTCTGTGTGTTTACAGAGACCCTTGGCTAGTATAAACAGATGGTAAGTGTTAACACTTTTGACATGTAGCGTTCTCGGCGTCCAACCTATCCGACAGTTCACCGTAGACGTGAGCCTGGTCTGAATTGTGGGAAAAAGTGTTCACAGTATGATCACACTAATTTTTGTGGCGCTTTCGCCTGTAGTCGACCCTGAAAATATAGGTTTATCCATTCACCAGAGCGAAAATTTTCGTTCGCAAAATACGGCCGTTGTTGGCCGGCAGCAAGTGTAACGTTGTGTAGTGGACAAGTTGTATACGCTCGACATACGCTCAGTAATCTTTTAAGTCGTCCTTCTGCAGAGTAACTGAGCTGTATTGTCAATAGACATCAAGCCAAAAGAGCGCGGTAGGGCTTGGAAGCAAATCGTACACTTTCAGTAATATTTCAAAATATAACAGTAAGTTCCGGCCTAGTGTAGAACCAACGGCAGCAACCAACATAGGATAAGAAACGCCAGTTGAGCCAAGCACATTTGGCGGAAGTCAAGAGCGCTGCAAACAAATTGTGTAGGGGACGTTAGGGCACGTCAAACATCAATCAAAATGGTACATATGAGACGACCTTGAATAATAAGGTAACTGATGAGTGGTTAGAAAGAAGGTAGGCTTTGGCGGCATGCAATTGGTTGTACGACGGAAGAAGATGGCATTGTGTTTGCATTAGACGTCCATTAACAGGCTAATACATAGTAGTGAGTGTAGACTGGACAAGCGAGAAGACACGGTCACCGCCCCGACCACACGTTCGCTGGTCACTACACAGACCTACGATAAGCAACAGCTGGTTACTGACAACTCCTGAGGTTTGAGCGAAGATGTGCGACACTGCTGCAACTCCGGATAGTAGTCCTGTTCTTGAGCTAACTTATGAAAGTTGACGGTGGAAGTTCGGTGTAGGCCCATAAAAGTAATCCAGGATAAGGCTGTGGCAACGGTGTTTTAGCCCCTGAGATATATTTTTTCCATCGTGGACTGAAAGATGTAGTCCAACTATCAACTTTCCTCTTGATAAAAGCAATTAGGCTGTGTTTGAAAAACAAATAAGTGGTTTGCGATATGTGTGGACAATAAAACGTCTACAAAGCAAAACCCGACGGTGGTGTATAAGGCAAGAAAGACAGCCGGTAACTCACGACTGAAAGTACTGTAATGTGTTTACGCCTCTTAAAGTTTGCGGTATGAAGACAACAGAGTCTGGCATCAGCTATTCACGATCCGCCGTAGAACAGCGTCCACAGCTGATTGGGATCCATCCGTCAGCAAAGCGAAGGCGGAAACTACGTCTTTACGCATGCGTTCCACCGCCGCCGACAGTGATATCGTGCCTTCGGCTGCGGGAAGTGCAGCGTCGGTTGAAGGCGGTAGGACTAGACGTTTAGTATCGTGCTTTAACATGACTGTAGGTGGTCCAACCACTCCAGGCAATGCGGGATAAAACGACGGTAATAAGCAACCATACCTAAAGAGCGGTGGAAGTGTTTAGGGTCTTGTAATAGGGGATAAAACTCTAGGGTAGCAATTTTCTATGATAGAATCCCAGTGGTATCACAGGTGTTTTAAAATAAACATGGAGTCTACACCGGAAACACACTCCATAGGGGCTAGGGTTACGCTGTGCTAGTCCAAACATTCAGAAATTGCACGAAGGTTTGATGTATGCTGCTGCGCGTTCTCCTTCACTGCTAGAGTGAGGGCGATTTAAACAAGCAAGAAGTGCAGATCATGTAGGGCTTGATCCATGAAACTTTGAAGGTTCTGATACGCATTTCATAAACCAAGTGACATGTGGGCAAATGAATACCACAAAATGGGGGTCAGTGACATCTTCGCTAAGTCTTCTGGGGCCAGGGGGAACTGATGGTGCATTCGAACTAAAACGAGCTTCGAGAAGATAACCGAAACATGCAGATGGACGGAGGATCGAGGATACGGTGGTTGGGTACCTGTCAAGGACAGCGGCGTTGTTTAAGGTGCGATAATCACCACATGGACGCCAGTCACCTCGTGAAGCTTGAGGTAACATGTGCAGAATCACGCCGGTGGACTACTTGATGGTTGAATACCGCCGAGTCATACTAGGTTCGTAAATGTAACACCGTCGATTTTTTTCTTTGACGGCAGCCGATGGGACGGTAGGCAGTATTTTGGTGGTAATACAATGAGGAGTATCGTGTTTTACCTGTGGTAGTGGACCTGATGGATTGGCAAGACGTGAAAACTGCCGAAGCAAAGTTGGGAAAAATTTTCTGGCAAGGCAGAGCTTACTTCCATCAAGTAAACCGATCTGATCTTTCTGTGTGCAAAAGAAGCCTTTGTTCTCTCTGGTAGTGTATGACTCTACATCCATTATGACTTCAAAGAGGGTGAGAAAATCAACGCAAATAATTGGGTGCTGTACACTCACAAGGGTAAATGTCCGATGGGATTGTTGACGGGGACCGAGTTTCACTCCGTGGGTGTTGTTAATGTCCTGTAGAGTACAGAGCACCAATTTAAGTTTGTTCGGCAACAACAGGTGAAATAACACTAACCTCGGCACCCGGCCGAGTAGGAACACTGTGGGACATAGAACGGTCAGATACATGAAGCAGGCGATCTAAGTAGGGACTAGTGACAGCCGTCGCTATTACTGACAGGCATGATCTCCTGTTTAAGTTAGACCATTCCAGCAGCAACTCTGAGTGCAACGACCAGTACGTAGTCCGAACCGACGGTGTTAATAGCGACCGCACCCATCGAACTGCTGAGTTCACGACGTGCTTCGTGAGCAAGACTTTGACCGCCCTGATGGTCGTTTATCTGCAGGTTGGTTAATCACGTTAGCCGCCAGCACATTTGAGAAAATCGCACTTTCAGATTGGAGAGGCCTTGCTGGAAGAAGTCGCGGATGTAAAACGTCGACACCTGGGCTATCTTTTGCGCAGCGTAACGTTGACGCAAGTGATCAGTTAGCTTTGTCGGTCTAACCAATGATGTGTCCTTCTGTACCACAGCCAAAATGTGATGGAGCTCGCGTGGGTGTTTCTCGAGCCATGACACGCGCAGCACCGGTTCGTTGACAGTGTGCTTGTTCGTCTTCAAGTTCATTGACTGAACGGAGCTTGAGCAGGTTGTCCTCGCTAGAAGCTGCCACCCAGGTAATGATGTTAGATTTAACGATACTGTGAGGGTTCTTGGACGAAAGCACCTAAATCATGTTTATAACTCTTGTAGCTGCCTCAGTCAAACAACAGACGACAAAGTTATACACCGCGCGCTCTGAAGAGGTCTGCAGAGACTTAAGACTAACCACAATCTGTGTGAACTACAACCCGCAGTTTCTACTGCAAACCAATGAATTTTAATCATACCAACGTCTTATAATGAGCCTGAGTCCTGTTTGATGTCAGAGGGCATAACAACGGGGCAAAAGGAGCAGAAAGAAAAAATACCAAGACTTTTGGATGTACTGCGGAAGAAAGAGCCTTAGTGACATATCCGCCCGTCACTATACCAATATGGTACGTTCAGGATGGAAGGACGGTGGGCTGGCCGCAGGACACCTCACCAGTCGGTATGTCTGGGGAAGGGTGCTGATAGTATTCATGATGGGGTGACAGTAGGGTTTGCACATAGGTCATTCCGCCAACACGCCGTTTCGAAAGTGGGTGACAGTAGGGTATTCAACCCTCATTTCATCACCGTCACATTGATTGCCCTACTCTTAGCTCAGTCTGTGGCTGCTCACTCCAATACTACCTCACCGAGACCCCTCCGCAAAACCATGGTGACCCAAGCACAACCCACCCTCTCCAACTGCACGCCATTGCACACCACCGCTGCTCCTTTCTTGCGAAAAATACAATTTACCATCATGTACACTGGCCCAGAGAAGTGCACTATGCGTAAAACATTAAACTGTACCCCCATCTTATGAGAAACTTAGATCGTCTTACACATGTAGCGTGGGTGCATAGTAATGCATCACCACAAGATTTCCAGCTGCAGTACATCCAAGGTTAGATTTGCAGTTCAGAAATTGCACATCAGGACTCAACAGATTCAACTGAGAATACTCAAATATTTAATAAATGAATACCAATAACTGCACTGCCGCAATTAAAACATTAAAAAATGAAAGAAAATGTTTGCAAAAATGAAAGATCCCGGTGCACAGTCAATGCAGCCGTAAAAAGATGATGGAAAAGCTGCACATGGCAAAAGTATCCATGGAAAACTGCAGCTCCCTCCTTCAAAGCGAACAGGTGCAAAAGCTGTCCTTAGGTATTATAAATTTCACAATAAGTACCTCAACAGGTGGTCTTTGAAGCACCCTCTAGTTCGTCGTCTCGCAACTCCTTTATCTTCAGATCCCTTCAGTCACGTTGGGTGGACTGCGGATGAAATCAAGTCGATCAATTGCTCGATGGTTATTTACCCGACTTTATACATTTTCTGCAGTGGCAATGTCTTCACCACTTGAATAACGTATCCGATAACATCCATTTCAAGGGTACAACAATAGTAGCATCAATTGTTAAATAGAACGACATCGAAAACTTGAGGTCCATTTTGTTTTTCATGCCATAAACGATTCTGTGTATCGCAAACAGCTGATGAAAACTGGAAATTATGCTTTGGAATAAAGTAAAATGGACAAGGAAATTTGGCCATCAAAACGGGGAAGCCGTGCAGATTCACACAGTGTTTGAATGTCTGCCGGATGAGGAAGCGTAAGACTGCTTTTTCTACAAATATATGAACCTCTCCATAATCTACACACTGAGCAAAACGTAGAATAATCAGTTTGAAACTATCACTGCACACAAGACCGAAGTCTCTAGGACGTAAGTTGGCGTTAGTAGTAGCTGTGACCTCGCGGAGTAACTTGGCAAAAATATCACATTAACAGGTTATGTTTCTGGCTGTAACCTCGAGGTCCCTTGAAATAATTCTATTCTGAAACGAAATGAAGTCCAGTCCGCTCTCACGTTTTGCAGCAGGGTGGGATTCTTGAAGTTCACAACGAGAAGAAACTGGACACTCCCGAACATTCCTCCCAAGTTCCGTGACCTAGCCCGGTTTGAAAAGTAAAGCTTATGTTTGCAGAGTCCAACGCGGTGGATTTTGACTTTGAAGTGCCGCCTAGGCAAGTTGAGCTTGTCACTGTAGATTAAAGGGTTCGCAGCAGCGGATTTATGGACACCGACTGCTATGGCAAACTTAGAATATGTGAAACCCTCACCTTCTTAGGCCCCAACCTTCACTGTTTGAAGGCGGAGACTTTCGGGACTTCGTAGGCACATTGGCTCAGTTTCTCAAGGCAAATTCAAATTACGACTGCTTCTACCACGAAATACGGTTGGGTAATGTAATTGTTGAGTTTGAGAGACCTCAAATTCTCGAGGGTCGCCCCAGCCCCATATGACTGGACGACGCATCTGGTGGGCATCTTTTTCCACAAAATTTGTGGAAAGTGGGGCATTTATCTAGAAACACCCGTAGCTGCGTCTATTCCTCCCCATGGTTACGGTAGTTTGATTTGCAATCATCTACTCCGCACCCATTTACGTAGAGAAACTTTTGCGAAGCCGTCAGCTTCTAATCCGGGCAACCCAATCCTCCGTCACCCTGTTTGAGGCTCGCTCATTCAGGTTTTATCGATGAAACGCGACAAATGTATACATGGTTCACCCTAGGTTCCCCAAGAAAGCTACTTCTTCCTGCCAGTTTGTTAATACGTCATGCAGCTGCACTCTAGACTGGTATTCTCTCTATTGGGTAAACAGAAATTACTGCCGCAACTTCAAGGAGGATGATCAACACTTCTTCCAATTAAACGCTAGATAGCCTCACTAGTATTAAACGCAACGTAATATACCGGTCATCAAAAGACGCTGTCCTTAAACGCATATTGTGTCTTTCTCCGCTAACGCTGTTCATCCCCAAATGGATCTCACTTCGTGGATGATCTGAGGCTAGTGAGAGATACTTTCACATCGGACCGCTTTCAAACCTCCCTCTCGAGTATTACTTGGCCTAAACGAACGGAGCCAAACAGTCAGGTCCCCAGCTCCAAACATCCGCTTTCAGATCGTTGAATTCAGAATAGCATTAATTGTTGATTCTGGCAAGGATCGAGTATATTTATATTCGGATTAATACGAGTGGAGTTGTGAGCGCGATTGCAAAGCGTCCATCGGGAGGCTCGAACCATAGAACATCCACACCCGCTTCCGCGGTGTTACTACTCCGCCACATAACCATAGCCAACCGTCTGCACAACGTCAGTCCCAACTGTTCCTACATCCATACTCCATTGATTGATCTATCGTACTGTAAATCCTTCATGCATAACCCCCATGTTGATTAAACTAAATACTGTCCAAACCTATATTAAATTCCTACACACAACAACGTGAGTTGGTTTCAGCGATTCAGCGATCGATAAACGGATTCGATGCAAAGGCCCAAGGGTCCGTATCCAGTCGGTTTTTTGTTCAGTATCAGGCGAGGATCTTTTTTCTCAAAGGCATTCACTGAATACAGTGTATAGCACCGCTCTTGTGGATAACAGCAAATATCACAAAACAAACCGAGATTACTCGCATAGAAGAAGTTTTGGAAAATGTGAATCAAGTAATTTTTTAAAGCGGTCTCTGGAAGAGCTACTGATGACCTCAACAGGAAACTGTTTCAGAGGTTGAAAACTCCGTATGAAAAATCTGCTGCCCAAGGAAGGTCCAAAGTCGGAGGTTGAAAAGCTTCATGTTATTTCCTTGCTGAACGCCACCGTTTGCTACAGTGAAAAACTGATCAACGAGGCCTACTCTAAAGAGGAAGTGCGTGAAAATTAAATCACCGCAAAAACGTAGAAATTCATGTGGGTATAGATTAAGAATTTCAAGTCGAGATCCGTATGCGACACTATTAATGCCCGTGACTAGTTTGGTAGCCACGCGCTGGACACGCTCAACAGTTAAGATGTCTTTCGTCAGACCGGCATACACCACCTGATTGGCATACTCGAAGAGCGGCCCAAGTAAGCCCCATGAACCGTTTGGTACGCCTTCTTGTCTATACGGGGGAAAGTGCGCTTAATCATTCCAACAGCTTCAAACCCTTCTTTTGCTGTCATCTCATGATGGTGCGCAAATGATAAGTTAGACGACAACCAGATGCCCAGATCTTTCTTCAGATCGATTTTCATATCTACTTTGCCGATTGCATCATGAATCACGAAGGCATTGTCACAGTCCCCACTGTGCGACATATGTGCGCACTTATTGTCATTTAGTGGAAGACACTAGTCGCCCGACCAACGCTTAATCGCGTCAAAATCAACCTGTAATGCACTGGGATCAGCGTCAATTGAGATTTTTAGGTCATCAACATACAGCAGGACGTTGCTGAAAATATTATCCGGAAGGTCATTGATGTAGATCAGGAATAACAGAGGGCCTAGCACTGATCCTTGAGGAACTTCCGCAGAAATGAACGAGGGAGATGAGAGGTCTGATCTGGATTAAACTCTAAGCGATCTGTTATTAATGAGGGACAATCCAGCGTGGAACCTCTCCTTGAATACCATAGGATTCCAGCTTGAGCATCAGGGGTCCGTGGGAGACGGTTGATAGCCTTGGCAAAGTCTAAGAAGATGGCATTTGAGACGAGGCCGTTGTCTCTGGCCTCCGTCTGAATGTCTATGAAAACAAGCATATTAGTTATGCATGACCGATTAGGAAGGGAACCATGCTGGGTAGGAGAAAAAGATGGCTTGGAATGAAGTGGTTAGGGATGGCACGCCTTAGTGAGCGCTCTGTTATCTTGCACGGAATAATAGTGGAGCTGATTGGCCGATAGCTAACTGGATAGTGCCGGTCACCCGCTCTAAATATGGGCGTGACCGTCGCCTCTTTCCATGCGTTAGGGAGAATGCCAGTCTGGAGTGTCTGTTTATACAGCTCACAAAAGGGATACGCCAGACTAGCAGCTGCTTCTTTGAGAAGTCTGGGATGGATCCTGTCAGGACCCATTGCATTATATGAATTCACCCTGATTGAAAGGTCCTCAACATCTAGTATAGAAAACTTGACAGTAAAGTGTGGCTCTCGGAAATTCTGCAGCGAAAGAATAGGATGCCAATCAGGTTGTGCTACGCTGTAGGCTGCAGAGTAGTAGTCCCTGAATAACCCGGCCACATCTAGGGAGTTAGAAGAGGTCTCCCCGTCGGACAGTCGCAAAGAAAGAGCCGAAGGTTTATTCTTTCCTAGCCGTCGCATATGCATAAATAAGTTTTTATTCCCGCCGGCTCTGAGGAGGACCTTTGTTCGTGCGTGTTTCTGGTGTGCTTACGGATTTCCCGCCTAAACCTATTTCTAACGACGTGGAACGCGCGTAAGTCCTCTAAATTTCCCGTAGTCTTATGCTTCGCAAATAAATGGGAACGGTCGTCAAGGTGACGTCGTATTCTACGCGAGAGAGGTGGCCGATAAGGGAAAGTGCACAGTTTGCGTGGCACAAATAAGTCATCTGCTCTCTCAATTGCGCCTTGAAGTACACGGTAGCTCTGGTACGCGGAGTCATAATCAAGAAGCTACGAACCTAGGTAGATTATCAGGCCGTTAAAATCAGCCTGATTACAGTTTCGAAAAATGAACTTCTTTACTGATTGTTGTAACTAGTAGCAGGTAGGATCAGAGATGAACAGAGAATGCTCGCTGTGTCCAAGGGGTGGTTTGATGATCACTCTGTCTACCAGATGGCTCTCAGTAGTAATAACTAAATCGACCAGAGAGAGAGAGTTTGACCAGAACGACGCCGCGTCGGGGCATTAACATGATGTGTCCACGCTCTCCGTCGTACTAACGTCCATAAGGAAGTCTAGAATCCGCCTTCACGTTCCTGGTGAGAAACCGATGTCCGGTTTATCTTAAGAGCATTGAAGTTGCTCATAATGAGTAGTTGAACGAAGATTTGTCGTCCTAAAAGGATGTCTAGGTCCACAAAAGTGTTTCGTCGTCGGAGATTTCGAGTGAAAGAGAATGGTAAATGACCCCCACTAGGAGTGACTCCGGGCCACGTAACGCCGGTCGGAACCACCGTGTAACATATTTATCACAGAAATGAAAACCACTGATAACGGTGGGTATTTGGAGATGCTGGTGAAGGAAAATCGCAGAGCCTTCCATTTTCCCTCGGATGGAGTCAGCTCCGTAAACTGAATACCCGGGAGCACTCGGTTCACTGTCAGTGATGTCACTTGTAGGCCAGGTCTCCGCGAGAGCAAATATGTGGGGTTGTGTGTCGTCAGTTAACTGACTGATTTCTGGTAACTTATTAAACAACCTCAGACAGTTCGTACACATACACCTTGGAGCTACTTCCCCGCATGACTTGGTGAGGAAAATGGTAGGAGGAAGGGAGGAAGAGCTTGTGAAATAAGACAATTGAGGATGGTGGTGTGGTTGTGCTCGGCTCGGGCGGCCGAGTGGTTCTGTTGGCCCTCTTGTGAGGCTGCGGACGCAACAGCAACACTGAGGCGTATATCACCGTTCCTACAGGACGCTTGGCCGGCAAATTTGATGTCGCAACTTGTGGCCTCTGCACCCCTGATGAACTACTCATTTTCGGAGGGCGTTTCGGATTTAGCACCCACGGAAAATTGACTTTTTGTGTTTTGAATACAAGTCTTAAGAGAAAATTATGTGCGATAATCGATGGGGCAACCGATAGAAATAACCTTTAAGACGGGGCAAAAAATTATTTTGATTCACAGGCGGTGGCCCAGCAGGCCCCTGTCGTTCCGCATACTAGTGTTAGGAGGCGCATCTCCTAACGAGACAGCCAGAACGCGTCATGCCACATCGATCGATCGGCCCATCTCGGACGGTTTGGTCTTGGATGGTGGTATGGTCCCATTCAGCCAATCAGATTGCAGGTGTGCGGTCGAACGCCTTTGCGCTAGCTGAACGGTGTTTTTCTCGCGTCACCTTCTGACGCCC
>LUCH01017766.1:0-25591 GCA_013368495.1 Paragonimus heterotremus
GGTGGGGTCCCCCAAGAAAACCCCATATCCTGTTGTCTCGCAGGTCAGACTTTTGAGTCAGAGACTCGGGATGGGGTCCCTCAAGTCAACACCCTTCCGCGGCATAAACGACCGCAAAGTATCAGAAGTTATCGTACTCCGACAGTGACAGTGATATTACTAACCGATCTCGAATTTCTCCTACTGTTTTACCCATAGTTCTCCTGCCAGGCGATAATTGTTTACTGAGGCCAAGACAACTGGTAAACATTGGCGCCTTTAATGTCCACACTCTCCGACAAGTCGGTCTGCAAACTGCTCTGGCTAGTACTCCTTCAAGTCTGGAGCTTGATGTGTGCTGTGTGTCGGAGACGCGAGTCTACGATTCTAGCACAGTTATCCATTTGAGCTCACCTCTAGATAACTGCCGATCCAAGAGCTTCTCCCTCAGGGTTTCTGGTGACGCTGAGGCTGAATCTCGCGGTCAAGCTGGGGTGGGAATCGCACTGAGTTCCAGAGCGGAACAATGCTTGCTCGATTGGATCCCAGTGAATAGTCGTTTATGCGCTGTCAGACTGAATAGATCGGTAAAAGTTTGTCGACGCAAATCAGGAAGACGTATATTCATCATCTCGGCGTACGTTCCAACGAACAGCAGTTCGGATGCTACCAAGGATGCGTTCTATGACGCCCTCATTGACCTTCTAAAGCAAACTAAACACTCAGACATCGTCATACTATCGGGCGATTTGAATGCTCAGCTTGGTCCTCTTTCTCCGGATTAGAGGCGGCTAGGAGGTATGTCTGGTGTCCGGGCACAACGCACTGATGACTGGTACTCTTTACAACAAAATCCGATGCTGTGCTAGAGTGCCATCCGGATTGGTCACTACGCTGACAAGCCGGAGTGCTTGAGAGGTTGACAGTGACCGTCTATAGCCTTCCGCTAATCACTGGTTCATCTCGTATCGGTCAGTAGGTCCAATCCAATCTCTTCATAAGGATATTTGTCTCTTTCAACTTTATGGACAGAATGGAGTCTGCGGATACAACTACTGCCGACATATCTGTGTAAAGTTTCTCAGAATAGTAGTTCTCTAATCAGGGTTCTCCTAACTTAATTTTTTTGTGAGAACGAAACAGTCCTCCAAAACAATCAGAATGAATCAGTAAGCATACACAGGGACTGACAACCTCAGACACCCCATAGGCCAAGTTCTCGACGCAATGAGTTGATCAGTGACTTAGACAACATCAATCTTGCTAATGAGTTGATGTGCTCCATAGACGTTCAATCGCTGTTTACGAATGTCCTATTACACGAGACAATTGATTACATTTTTGAGCTCATTGAAACCAGCCACACTACTCTACCTCTACCTAGTGATATTCTGAAAGAAACTTTATTACTGTGCACTGAAAACGTCAGTTTCCGTTTCTTTGATCGGTCCTACCGCCAAATCGACGGGGTAGCCATGGGAAGTCCACTAGGGCCCATCTCAGCAGACTTTTTCATGTTAAAGATTGAACAAGGGTTAGCAGCAGATATAGCAAATCTGTTATTCTCCAAACGCTATGTTGATGATATACTGGTATTCAGTCGTTTCACATAGGCAATAGATAAACTAGTGCGACGTTTAAATAGTTGTCATCCAAACCAGAAGTTAACGTGTGAATTTGAGGCTGATAATTGTTTACCGTTTCTGGACATACTCATAAGTCGCCGGAAAGATGGTTCTATTAAAAGAGCTATCTACAGGAAATCCACATGGTCCGGTCAATACCTGAACTTTAGTAGCTTCACACCGGTCCATCACAAACGCGCACTGGTAAATACATTATTTACATGAGCAAGACGAATCTGTACACAAAATTCTTGCAAAGGAAGTAGACTTGATCACGTCTGAACTACAATCCAATGGGTATCCGAAAAGATTCATAGATAGGCAGAGTAGACCAAAACCACCTTCAGAACAGGTGGCCACCGTAAGGAAAAAGAAGACTTACATAGAACTGCCTTTTAAAGGTGAGCATAACACGCATCAAACAACTCAACGACAAGTGAATTCAATTAAACGGACAATTAACTCAGCGGAACTCTGTGTGCTAGCCCGGACCCAGAAACTGCCTGCCCCTTCAATCAAAAAGACCAGCTCGTCGGTGCCACCTCACATTGTGTCTACCAGTTTACATGTAACTGCAAAGAAAGTTACATAGGCAGAACCGAGAGGTGCTTGATTTCCAGAGTGAAGGAACATTCGCCTAAGTGGGTACAGAACTCCGTATTACAGGAGAACGACAATGTGTTTGAAACACGCAAGCAACCAGCGTCCGCAGTCGCAAGACACGTCCTGACCACTGGACACGTTATCGACCTAGTTCGTGCATCCATAATCTTATTACGTCACTCGAATCCAAGATTCTTGCGGTTTTGCTGAAGCTGTCGCAATCAATCGACTGAATCCGACCCTGTGAGTTCAGAAACAATTGCTCGTAAACTTGACCCTTCCCTGGACTTAGTGACCTTTCTTAATCCACAGATTGATTATCTACCCTACCCCTTATCTGTTCGATATTAAAAAACCGTTTCATGTTATTGTAAATTTGGTACTGATTAGTCAATACGAAATGCTTGCATCTATCAGTTTTCGTTTTCTGACTGTTTTGTTCAAACTTCTGAGGGGAATGAACTGTTGTAAAAATGAGAAATACAAAATTAGTATGGAACAAGGATGAACATTTGTAGAAGACACTACGGCAGACTTACATTCCAAAGTTGGAGAAGCCACCGAAACAACTGCCTGCACGAATGCGGAAACGCTCCGAATAAGCTCCGGCTGATAAACCACGTGGAGTGGATCCGTTTTGATCTCCAGACTGAGAGAGTAAGACGGGAACGAGGAGAAATAGATCAACTGGAACAGCATAGGAAAAGTGGTAAAGCAAGGATGAGGAAAACACGGTTAACAAGAACGACTATCAAGGGTTGTGAGTAGAGAAACAGCTGTATCGTTATCGTCACCTCTGACAGTACAGTATCAATAAGCCACACAACCAGGCGCCGGTCAGTTGCATGACAATCGGACTTAGTAGAATCCCTGTAAGATGCAACGCTGGTTTCCTAACGTCACTAGGACCACCAGTTATATCACATGAAGAAAGTTCACCAAATTTAGCATAAGCAACCAAATTCACTAGAGAGGATCCGAATCAGTCACACATGCAAACCCGGCAAAAGTACACACGACGTGTGAGTGGGAAACGCTGCAACGTTGCGGACTGCAAATCTGGTTCATAAACGGGAGCGCGCGTGATGCGTGGGAAAATGCGAGTTAGACAATGAAGACCATGCTTCATTGAACGACTTTTGCGACAATAATGCTATCCAAGCACGTGAAACTGTCCACAAACTCAAGCGGATTGCCTGTAATGAAGAGGGTGGAAGTCAGAATGTCCCAACCTTATAGAAACACATTGCACTTTAAAGACGGAAAGCACATTCCAAACAGACCAACCCGGTCACTCATCTTGCTTAGCATGGTCTGCATTATTTCGGCAGAGGGGCTAAGTAGAGCAATGTCATGCGCATACTCCATGTCAGTCGACCTGCCGCCAGGAAGAAGTTCAATACCAAGTTCGCTGGACTACTCAAGTGCAACCACCAGAATGTCTTCCACGACAAAGTTGAGCACGAAGGGCTAGGTCAGACACCCTTGACAAGCACTACTAGAAGTGATGAACGCCCGGGACAGTTGATCATGAACCCTCGCCCTGTTCGCAGAGTGAGCATACAATGACGTCAACGGATTCATTTATTTCACTGGAACGCCCTCGCGACAAAGGCAGTTCCAAAGAATGTTACGAGCAACTGGATCGGAAACAGCCTACAGGTCTAAAGATACCACGGACATCGGCTTCCAGTGAGTGCCGATGCTCCAATATTTGTCGTACGGTAAAAATGCGATCAACGCACTCTCGACCGGATCGGAATCCTGTCTGTTCTTCGCGCATCTTGTTTTCTCTGGGCCTAGTGCGCAGACGCAATATAAGGCCAGTGGGCAACTTGGACGCAACACTTGCTAGATTGATGCCCCTGTGGTTGACACACAGACTTCGGCTCCCTTTTTGAAAACGAGAATTGCTGTTGATAAGCCTCAACCACGAGGTATTTATTCAGTTTCCCAAACTGTTTGGAGAAGTTTTGTCACAGACAATATCAATCTGTCCTCACAATCCTTGAAAAGAGGAGAGAGAAGATCTGGTCCAAAAACCTTATGTTTCAATGACTTAAGCTCCGGCGCCAGGCCTGTTTCCGACAGAAGGAAGTATGCAAAGCAGTAACTGGCCATTCTGGTCCCGTCGTCCACGTGTTCCGATTGAGGCCAGCTGAAGTGTTCTTCGAAATATTCAGCCCACCTGACAAGTGGGCGCGACTAGCTGGGGATAAGCGAACCGATTTCTTTTACAAATGGTCTCATTTACACCGTACGACCACGAATCAGGGAAAATCGCCTTCTGCTATTCTCAGATCTAAAAGTTCACTCAATCTCTTTCAGTTGTCGACCAAGTTGTGTTCACCGTCTATGCGCAAGCTTCTGGTCAATGTGTGTTAAAGTTTTCGACGGTCAGAACTAGGTGGAATCGAGCGACAATTGTGTATAATGCAAGTCAATGTGACAGAAATCCAGTTCTATCGCAACTCCTTCGAAACATACCTCTTCACAACATACTTTCGTAGCTGCGGCGATTTGTTCCAAGTGTTCGTTAGGATCCCTCTCCTGACTCGAACTCGCCAATTGGTTCATCAAAGTTTTCTTGGCAAGTGTTTTTTACACTCTCCTCGTTCGAATGCCAATTGTGTCTTGCAGCTGCCAATGGATGACCTCTGGGCATACCACAAAACAGAACGGGAACGCATAACAACGTGGTAGAAGTCCAAGGGGTTGTTCCAAAAGGCACGACAGTCCTTAACAGAGTGGCGTCACCTGTGACTGACTACTATGTAGTCGAGTTGGGTCCATGGTGGAGAAGCAAAGGGAGGTTATCATGTAACACAACGCCCCTTCCATTGTTAGAATGCAGTTCTCAAAACATGGACACCGTCGGATACGCACAGCCTCAGCAGTCTTTCGCTGTTGTCAATGGGTTGTGCATGGACAATAAACATATCTCCCAGCCGCTTCCCCTCCAGAGAAAGAAGACCAAGCTTACCATTCAAATCGCTAGTGTGATTATATCTGTTTAGTTTGCCTCAGAAGGTAAACAAAGGCACCGTATAATGCATTTCTGGTATCATTCGAACAACTACTCGTTAGAGTGTATGCCGTTATGATGAATATGGAGCCATTCTCTTAATTACGTTGACAGACTCTAACCGATGTATTGAGTCTGATAGCACACAAGCGACTGTTCACTGGAAACCAATCGAGCAAAAACTGCACTGCTATGGAACTCAGTGCGATTCCCACTCCAGCTTGACCGCGAGATTCAGTTTCTGTATCACCGAAAACCCTGAGACAGAAGCGCTTGCATCGATCGTCATCATGAAGTGAGCTCAAGTGGATAACCGTGCTAGAATCGTAGACTCGCGTCTCCGACACACAGCACACATCAAGCTCAAGACTTGAGAGAGTACTAGCCAGAGCAGCTTGTTAACCGACTTGTCGGAGAGTGCGGACATTAAAGGCGCCAATGTTTACCAGTAGTCTTGGCCTCATAAAACAATTATCGCCCGAAGGCATATGGAAGGCAGAAGAAATTGAGGGTATAACAGTAGGAGAAATTCGAGATCGGTTAGTAATATCACTGTCGAGAGAACGATAACTTCTGATACTTCCCGGTCGTTTATACCACGGAAGGGGGTTCACTTGAGGGACCCCATCCCGAGTGTCTGACTCAAAAGTCTGACCTGCGAGACAACAGGATATGGGGTTTTCTTAGGGGACCTTACCCGGAGTCAATAACTCAATAATCTGACCAATTTGGCAGTGAGGTGCTTGACTAGCCCGAGGGCGCAGTGAATAAGACATTAATGTCTGATTCTGAGTAATGCTACGCGCAACGGATGTATTCGAATCTACTTCAGGCTTCCGAAGGATATCGTATGTTATTCGATTGTATTGAATAACACGCCTGTGGTCATGGTCAATCGTTGGGTGATCAGAGTGTTCTTTTGTTTGAGGGTACCTTCCCTCATACTCTTCTTCTTCACTCTGTGAACGCCAGTGTCATAACCATGAAAATAGTTCTGCTGTATGTTCATACGATCGTGCGTCATTGCTTTGTGAGTGCATCTGCTTTTCGTGTGACTGCTCTGCTTTGGCCTGTCCGACAAGGTTGCACCAAGAAGAGCCGAAGTCATAGTCAACACAACCCCCGGATCAATGAAGTACACAAGCCTAGTCGCTACATCAAGGTAGTATAAAATGCTAACGCCTATTCCGTTCCATGAGGTCGTTCTGAGTGTAGGGAAGGGTACTTGCAACGCTGTCTCAAAATATACTAACCGCTTAAAAGATGTATAGATTCCACAGAGATAATCATAATGCCAGGTAATGTCAAAAATTGTCAGCATATGCATGCAGCTTAAGAATATTGTGAATAAATAGGTTCGGGGCGTGGATGAACGAGTAAACAAACAGTAGAGAATCCGCATAAAAACATGTAATATTGAGGTACTATGATAAATACAGCTCGGAAGGTGTAGCAAAAGAAATGCTGACGTTAGGAACACAGAATATAAAGTCAACCGACCTGTAATCGAAGTCCGCACCGGGTGGTAGGACATCATAAATCAGCCAGAAAAGGCCATTCGTAACCGGTTTTCTACCAGTTTCGATTGGCAGTTGGTTTTCAGATGACAGTGAACCGACAGTCGTCTTCGGACTGGTAATCCGAGGAAAGATTACGAACGGAAAGGTAGGGCGAGCGGAGTTGTGATGTGCGTCATTAGTTGGGGACTGATCAAGCCGATGGCGTTCATCGCGTACGGTAAAAGATTCCACATTGGCCGCGAAACGGAGAGCTCGATGACAGGGTTCGGCATCTAATGTGAACATCATTCGCTGGCCGGACACGGATAAGAAGGCGGGGTGCTGAAGAAGAAAGTGCGTGGAATGGACACAGTGTGAAACGCGACGACCATAATGGTTAGTTGAAAAAAACAAACTCCGAAGTGGAGGATGCTTGGTGCATGGGTCTGAAATTCAACCAACGCCTTCAGTGCGTGGTGTGTATACATCTAACCGATTGCGGAAAGCGAGCGATCACAAGCGAAAGAACTGTAAACAGATTCGCAAAGGCAACATGAAACATAATGAAACATTCGATGCTGCGGAGTGTGACCAGTAACGCCAGCTCAAAAAAAAGGTGAAAAGATTTCGACTAGACGAGTCTGTCTGATTTGGTTGACTCTTTGGTTAGAGGTTATGTGGATCATTGGGTGTCTAGCGTAAGGGATTAATGAGACTAAAAGTACTTGGCCCATGAACGGTGCTAACAATGTATAACCACACAGAAACAAGTCCTACGCTCTTTATCAAACGACGACAGTGGGCGCGTACCGTTAGTCATACACGATGAAACATGAAGAGTGTCAGTTACTTACCGTGTGATCCTGTGTAGACACGTCAGTCAGATCTTCGGCAAGACGTACAGTAAAGCCATCTACTCCACATACCAGACTGAATGCAATCAAGTCTGTCTCAGAGTTGCCACCATTGGCCGGGCTTGGTATATCCCATTTATCTGAGGAAGCGGCCAACTCATCCAACAGTTCGAAGACTGCGTCTTTCACAGTTGACCGCGAGTCCCCTGGGGAACCAGACGATGAGCTCGGCAGTTCTGCAGCCTCGTTCGACTGGTTGACTTCAGATTCTGGACCATACCACAGGGAACGTATGCCCAGTAAAGAGGAATATCTCCACCATGCATACCACGACATTGTACTGGAGGCCGAAGAAGGAGACAGAGTTGATTGCTGAGCATCCGTATTGACTGGTGGGGTATCCTTCACGGGTGAACCGCTAGTGAGCGAAACGTCAGTAATACGGTGCTGGCGAGGTCGCTGCAATCAAACAAAAACGTAGTTGAAATATACATGCAAGTAAACTTCGGTAAGCTCTATCGGAAAACACTTCACATCGAGTGAGATTATCAAGAAGCGACATCGATACGAACGTTCTCGTTTGCCGTATACAGCCGGTCAATAAGGTCAACCGTCCGTCTCTCTATAGCAACACTTATAAAAGCAACGAAGGACCGAGAGTTGTACACAGAGTCAGATCATGATCGAGAGGGTAAACCTGAAGGCGATTACCGCGAAAATGCCGAGATACAGGTTACAAGGACGGGGTCGACAGCGCAACCCAGTGTGTTGACAAGGTCGGCGGCACTAGAAAAATCCATCGGTGCTGCACAAGCTATTTTCACTCCACGAAGCATAGAACAGTAGTAAAACACTCAGTCAAAATGAATAGTCCAAAAGAGTCGTTCAAAAGTGTGGCGTCATCCAGACAATGGACAAGAATCAGTTGTCATCCGTCTTTCATGAGGGTAAGACCACCAACAAAATCATCAATCACGGACTGTCCAGTATAAATTGAGTCATCGTATCATTCAGCCTTACAGAAAGTTTGCCTCAGTTTTCTTCGTCTTTATGTGACTACTCTCTCACATGTTGTCGTCGAGCCGGTTACGCCGAAAAGAAAACATGAAACAGTGACAAAAAAGTTCCTTGAACACTTCCAGGAATAACTTTGTAACGATGCAACGAAACCTAATTTGGGCGCGATCTGGTCCCAAATTATTGATACTGACCACTAAACAAAACCAGGGGAATCCTTTGGAATTTGCTCAGTCTGCTGAGTTCACTCCGGATCGACCAGGATACGATCGTCATTCATAGTACAGACCACAGGACTTTGAGACCCATACCTGTGTAAGCAGAAACAGTTCGTTGAAACCTTTCGTCTCCTTTCAATAATCCGACAAAGGGTGGACCACTTGGGGTCGACGGTTTTAAGTTTTATGGTAAGCACGCGTATTACTGCCTCACATACAATGATATCGTAAACATGCCCCCGTAGACTGTGATACATTCAATCCTGCTAACATGTGTTACGAATTCGGATATATATATATATATATATATATATATATATAACGCATAACTGGTGTAACTGCAAAGTTATGACGAGAAAGCAGCTACAGATACAGTGGAGTTCGAAAGAAACCTACGGAAATACGGGGAAAAGTAAGCCAGAATTCATTACAGGTCGAGGAAATAAGTCGCTATCAATTACAAGCATGTGTTGGTTGGATAAACACGACGCGCGAACATCGTTTTCAAAAGTGGGTGGGTGTTGTTAAAGCATAAATCAGTGGACCTGTGAAAACTTACAACAAATCGATGCAATTTAGAAGCCGCCTGGCGCATCGCCACAAGACGCAGTGTGGCTATTCGTCCCACTGGCCAGTCTTCGTCCGCTTTCCTACGGAATACATCGTTCTCATTGTCTTTCTGCATCGCAGATTGATCACTAGTAACAGCTTCCAAGAAAGGAGAAGAATTATCTGTCAGATCAGTCTCACCAGTGGATGAGGTCTTCGCTTTGGTCAAACCCCGAACCAGATAGGTTGTGTAGGCTTTCACATAAAGCAAATTCGATTTAGCCTCTGCAGCTAAGGTAGCCAGACTGATAGCGCGTAATGTTGAATGAAAAAATGGTCGAAGCTGAGGTCGAATTTCTCCGGCTGCGTATTGCCACCATTTTATGACGCTGTATAAAGAAACACAAAAAGGTAAGAGAAAACAAACCTTCTATCGATTCAATTTTGCTTCCAATAAAGTATAGCCTTGCATAGAACACAACTATAACGAGCAAATCTCCAGAGCAGGATCGCTCCAGTGAAGGATAGTGGGCGAAGAAAATGTACTGAGAAGGCATTTTTAGAGTAAAGCGAACATACTAGACAGTAGCATAAGTCATGTCACGACAGTATACAAAACGAAGAAGAAATACATGACAGTACCACAGCCGAATCGACAACAACAAAGTAAGCAGCCTGCACCTCAAGGAAACCAGTGGATGTGTCGCGCGTTAGTTGGGTCAACAGAAGACAATATTAAGGCCTACATATTCCGGGTTAGCTGAATAAGCCTATTAAGATTACAAGCACAAAGGTCTATGTCACAGTGCTATCAACACGCACTTTGATACTTTAAAAAGTTCTGGGTTGTGAAGTTATTACACACTGTTGCTGCTATCGCTAGCTGTTTGTAAACGCTGATTTAGGAAGGGAATTCGTTCGAATCACATTTATGCGAATGTGGTGCCCGTAAATGCAAGATAGAGAAGCGTCTCGTAGCATTGGATAAGTAAACTCAATCACCTATATAAGTAAAAATAGCACAATAAAGACAATACGAGACAGTGTTGCCAAGAAATGCGAAAGTTACATCGACATAAATTTTACAAAACAGCATGCACTGGAACAACCAAGGTCAACGATCCAGATGTACCGCAGAAATCGATAAACAGATTAGTAAACACGAATATAACTTGCAGCACATGAAGTGCTCGCAAGTCAAATTTTTATAGCTAATTCTCAGTAGTGCAATAAAAAATCAAGCAAAATAAAGAGCTCTGTTACAGCATCAAAAACAGAGCGGTCACGGACACTTGGCTCGACAACCAGTAACCAGTTGACGATATTCCCGACGCTTTTCAGTGGGAAATCCAAGTGTCTTTGGAGGATGCATTACTGGAACAGTCCGGTACTTCCTCCCTGCAGTTCTCTTCAAAGATGGCGGTGAGATTGTTGGTTCAGCTGACCACTCACTTTTATTCCGCAAGAGCGGTGCTCCAAAAAGATCTCAGAACATCAGATGACAACAACGAAATTATCAGCCCTGTCCCGATTGCATTCAAGATGCTTACAGTGGCTTTCGAAAACCATAAAGGATTAACACTAAGAGAAAACACAGATTTATGATCTGTTCACGTTGCGGCAGATGCTAGAGCACTGATACTTCTTTAAACAGTGAACGGTAGTCGGCATAATGTTTGTTCCGTTGAAACCGTTGGACGTCCAGTTTGAATGCGCATTTATGGACAGCCGTCACGAATGTTTCCTACCAAAAGTGGCATTCCAAATGGGTGTTAGACCCTCAGTATCTATACAGCAATGTGATAGACGAAATCGTTGAGAGAAATCTAGGAGGGTCCAGAAGTTCCAGAGTGGAACTGGTACCAGGTAGTACATTGACAATGTGTGTGACGTACATAGCCAGTTACATAACACAGGTCTGATCTGTAAGTGATGCATTTTTTAAGATTCAGAGTGCAGTGTTGGTGAAAGACCGAGCTGACCGTGATCCCATCATTGTTGGGTAGTGCCACAGCATAAGCCTAGATGACGGCTGATGAAGTATTCATGAGATGCATCGTCCGATTGTCAATGTTCGTGTAGTTTCTGGTCTACTCCAAGGGTTAGATAAGTGGTTTATTCGGTCGGAAAAAGCATACAAACTCTTAGCATTCGATCGCAGCTGTCTTTGACAGTTAGTCTGTACAGGGTGTGCAAAACGTGTGAGCATCCCCAGAGACAATCGTGGACACGGGCTGTGAAGGTTCAAACCGACCCTATGAGTAAGGTTTGCAGGGGCTGCCCATCAGGTTAAAGAGCGTGCCGCCACCTAAATTGTTGGGTAGTTACGTTCCCTAGCACAGCAGCATGTTGCAGTTAATGATGAGCCTGCACTCGTGAGATTGTTTACTTTTCTTTTACCTGAATCTCTATTGTTACTGTTTTTTATTTGTTCACTCTATACACTTGTATTTATTTGGTAACTTTTTCAGTATGCGGGCTACTGTCGGGGTAAACGATGGTCCTAGCTATAATGCCTTCGACACGTCAAATGTGTATGCACAGGATCATGTAAGGCCAGTAAAAAGTGAGACATGTTTGCACAACTCTTCTGTTGCTTCTATATGTGCGTTTTTCTACAAGCCAAACTGTCAGGAATCTATCTAGACATCAAGCAGATGTGATAATGCATTGTGAGATGATTATGTAGATGGAGTGTTGTTTTGAATTCATATGTACCGGCACACGAAAGCTCATGGATCAGAAAGGCTACTCACTTTCCGAAAATAGGGCATTTCGGACGCCGTCGAAATCGCTCCATGAGCTGGTGTTCCCGTGTGGCGAACTCGGATAGTTGTACGGTTGCCTTGCAAAACTGACGAGATAACTGTAGTTTTAGATCGCCCAGTGAAGCAGTAAACTCAATCTGTATGAGACGGGACTGCATTGGCGCAGGTGCCCTCAATAAGCTAGACTGCGTGCGTCTACGACGCAACTGACCGGTCAAACAACTTGGCGAGAGCACATAAAGCACAGGCTTTTGGACGGACGATGTCGTACTATCTTCCGTCTGAAAGACAGGGAGAGAGATTGATAATCCAGGGTAACAAGTGACTTAGGCATAAACGGAATAATGGGTGCAATACAGAATGTTGACGGATATTGTTAAGTGAATTTTAAAAAAATGGATAACTGAAGTGACGAACAAAACGCTTGCACATTGATCAACATCAAACTCTGAAAATAAATAATGTTGTCAGAACCAACGGACTGGAAAGAAAACGTTTCAAAATAAACCAAAACTGACTTTTGTAAGCGAAAATTCAACCGCAGATATTCACCAAAGATACGATAAGTGTGCTTAAAATGAGATCACTGCCGTTTAAATCCATGGTAATTAGTGTACAATCAACCAAATGCAAAATGAGGCATAAATAGACGGAGAAATTTAATTCAACTGATATTAGCTAGAATACCTCCAGAAAAAGCTATAACGAACAGGTGAACCCTAAAAAAGATGAACTGTGGACAACAGCGTGGACGAGTTAATACACACATTTTCAGTTTCGCCCCGCTGAAGTACAAAAGAAGTTTGACGTGCTGTCTGTTTAACAAGGTGCAAAAGATCTGCTTAGCGGATACTCTGCAGAAGGAAGCGAAGTACATTCGAAAAACAGTCACCTGAGAGATTCATAGATAAAAATTTATATTCCGATACGAAACTTGAACTTGTGCAAACAGCGTAGAAAAGGCCGGTTTTCATCTGTCTCTCATATAAGGGTGGGGTTAACAGTGAAATAATTAGCCGCAGAATTTCAAACGTGATTCAGAGTGCCCGTCCTGTAGCAAGATTTATCGTGTCATTGGACATCTGCTCGGTGCTGATGCCAAGCTTTAAGGATAGTTTACCCAAATCCTTTTCACCTTTCTGTATCTACTCTCTCACCTGTAATTGTCAAACAAATTATGTTGGGAGAACCAGAAGGCGGCTATCGGAGAGGATACGGGGACGCCTACCGAGATGGCTTCGGAACGGTTCGAGAGAGAAAACATTTCCAATGCGATCGGCTCTTACATAATTGACGCTAGCTATCAAATCAATCCGAATGAAGCGTTCCGATTCATCTACGAAGTCTGTCAAGCTTGCTCCAGAGCTGTCAGAGTGCGACTGTTATCAACGGCCGAGGCTGTTACCATCAGACTCCACAACTCTTGCCTGTGTGCCAAAAAATAATTCGTACAAACCATCTACTACTCCTGGCTAGTTATTTCATAGCCACTTGAAACCCGAGCAAGCGTGAACGAATTGACACTGACGAGTGCATGTCTCAAGACGGGCGCGTACGATCTTAACGAATTCATTAGTACTCCCACTCTTCTCTAGTAGAATGTGATCTGCGCCATTCGGATTTTGTTGTCTAAAAGACTTCGTTGAGGCCAGCAGAACAAATCGTCAGTGGTCAGCTCATCCGTCAGGTCGATGTGACTAGTTGTTGTTGAGTGAACCACCTTTTCCAAATGCACTCTCATGTCCGACGATCGACTCCAACACGATCCGGGGAAAATGGCATCCACCCGTGACTGTCTGTTAAGTACAATTACGGTCTAGTCCTCCAGTTAGTCTTCCTTGAGATAGCCAGAGTCTTATATGGGTGTGCTCATATTAACAAACACATCTGTTTATGAGCAGCGAGTCTTAAAAACAGACGTAAAAAAAACTCAGCACGCAAACGGCGAACAGGAGACAAACAGACAGACAGACCTTTAAATCGACGCTCACCTTCGAAGCATTCAAGGAATTTGGGGAAGAACCGCACCAGGTGACTCGCAAATTGTCTATCTGGATGAGTTTACATTCGGCATGATTGTCCTGCAATGAAAAAAGTGTGCAGATATTTGAACGAAGATGATAAAGAGCCATAGAGGCTGAGGAGAAAACACGGATGCACGTAAAATATGATATCCAATTTGCAAGCGCCAAACCCAGTAAGTTTACGAGACAAAAGGTGTATCAGGAGATGGCGTTCCAGAGACAACTGGCAAGAAATTTTTACTGTTAGGTTGCGTAACGTTAGAATATCAAACAAACTGTTAATTTGTCAGAGCTAGGTCTGCGTTCAAATGAATGTATCACAAAGTATCAGCGAGAAAATGGCAAGAAAGTGAGCCTTCAATAATGAGGACCACACAAATTGAACCACTCAGTTCTGGAGACAAAATGAACTTAGATGGTTAGGCTATGCACTGAAAATGAGGCCAGGTTGTTTATCACACCGCATATTTCAAGCCTGAGCTATCGGAGGTAGAGGGAGAAATAGTAAACCTAAAGTAAAACGAACATAATCAATGAAGACAATCAATAGCAACCAGGGATTTTTAGACTGTAGTCCTATTTTAAAATGAACATCGTACGAGTCACCTAACCTTAAGACGGAGACGTTACGAAGAATGCTGAATGATGTGTGAAGCAGAGGTGACCAGCAGGAGGACATGATAATGGATTACCCTTATATGGCTTTCATCGCAAGTCACCTACAAAGTGAAGGCACCTTGCATCTGATTAAACACAAAGACTGTCGGAAGGTTTATGCCTGAAGTCCTCTCTACTCACTTTCCTTACAACAGTAAAAAAACAGCACAGCAACCCTTGAAGTAGGCGATCACTCCCTGAAACGGTCACTTTTCCCGCTCCCACAGAGCGGTTGATGTAGAGACGTATCAAGGTTTTAGGGACATAGTTATTAAAAATACTGAATGGTTTATGTTCCGTATGAAAAAAACGAAAAGTGACACAAGTGATCATTACTCACAAGCGAGAGTGGTCGAATGTTCACATATGATAATTCGGTCGTGCCTAATGTGAGGTCAGTGGCGCAGTGGTCAACAAGGTTGCATCATGAAAGCGTGGCCGGAGTTCTAGTCTCGGTCGTGACAAGGGTATGCCGAGCTCTAATAAGAGCGAAACTCGAGTCTAGTGCTTCTTTTCGAAAGGGGCCGACTGGAAAGTCTATAGGAATGCGAAAGTTGCGGTCCATTGCGTGTGATGTTCAATGTATATGAGTATATGTATATGTATGTACCTGTCAGCCGCGGATTTCATGAGTGCAGAAAGAAGATATATGTTGCGATATGTCGGTACTTCGTTTACCCTCATCGTAAACGTAAAACGCATCTGCTGTATACAACAAACCAATAGAGACAGACAGAGTACGGATATGCACACATCCAAACCAAGCACTACATCATCAACATCACGGCAACAGGGTGGGTTGATTCAACCACTTTCGTGCACCTACGCCGACTGGCGAGTTTTGATCTGGATTGCTTCACTAGAGGCCAGTAGCTTCGGGTTTTGATTGCTTAACAATAGTTTGAATGAGCTAAGTAGGTCAAGTTGCTGATCGGTTGTTATGAAGTGGCTGACAATCGATAATGCGGAAATTTGATAGACGGATTTGTAACAACACAGAAACTGTTGCGCATGCATTTTAAACTTTCCGCTGATGTTCGCTGTTTAGTTGTTCATTCCAAGTGGTCTGTCTATGTATTACTCAACGTGTTCCACACCACATGAACGACCACAGGGCGGTGACATTAGCACCCCTCGACTGAATTGTTTGAAGGATCTTAAAGGCCCTCTGATAACGTGTCATTCACGTGTCTGGATTTGACGTTATGCTGATCACTTCCTCGTCTCTGTACCACTAATACACTTACTGTGACTGTTCGTTCGTGTCGGAGCTGTGTGTTTGTGTCGGAGTTGTCCAGGATCGTTGTCCTGTGTATAATTTGCTACTTATCATTACCGTTACAGATTCGCCGGTTTGAGGTCGTTGTCATCGATTGTTTTAACCACTGCGGAACGCCTACCGTCCATTGAGTCGATTTGTTCTGCCTATATAAACGTCATCGCAACTGTGAGTGAACTGGGAGACAACACGTGGGACAAAATAGCTGGACAAACTGAATTCGTGATTATGTGCAACTAGTCCTTTGGTGGTTTGAACCAAGCCTTATCAGGGAGCTCGATACGTACGGAATAGGGCAGACTTCAATTTGTATCCAATGTGGTTTGCAAGCGGATCCCCTTTGACTCGCAGAAAGAAATATACCTTTCATTTTAGCTGTCTGAGCTACCATATTGAATTGGTTGATTATGCTGTGGGTTTCTATGAATTTTTCAGGATATCCATTTGCCAGCAGCGTTTTTTCTAGCACTTCTTGTTCTATCTGCAGCTTATCAAGTGTGAAAATATGCTTTGTTCTATGAAGTACGGTTTTGACTAAACCATACTCGTGTGCTATCAGAGTAAAGATGGAAAACTGAAGATTTTGTCTGTCCCATGTTGATTTACGACAGACCGATCGCACTCTCACTGACATTTAAACCACGCTCAATTGGTTCAATGAAGACAATAACCCCAATCCAACTGAGATGTCATGACCGCCAGACTTTCAATTAAGTTGAACAGAACGATTCTGACTGAGAAAGCTGAACACTATTCACACAAGGTTGTGGTTGATCGATTAGACATAATCATTACGTCATGTCTACTGTGGGGTTATTGACAGTGTGAGTAACATGCTAGTGTCACAAGCACGAGGGCCAGAGTGTGAATTCCGGTCCGGACGAGGAAATAAACTACTGATGAGTTCTAACAACAGCGGAACTCAAGTCTAGTGCTTCCTTTCGAAGTAGACCGGCCAAAAGGTTTATCTAAATGGGGGAGCTATGATCAAGTATGGACAATATTTAATTTGAAACGATCGCCATTTGTCTGTCAGATAGAACCCCCAAATTTTGTTTGTGACTGGTCAGAGTAAACGAAATACTAACATAACGCAAGTGGTCTTCTTTATGCACTGAAGAATTTGCTGAAGGGAATTCAGTATTTCAAGACTACTGATTTGCCACCAGCTATGTGATCCTGCGAGCACCGGAGGGTCGCGCAATATGTGTTCCGGGAACAAGTGAAGTGACGCTAGAAAAAAATCCACCCCATGTGCAAAGAGATGCACACATACCAAAAACGGTCAGTATGGATTTGAAAAGCAGAAAACACCGCAACCGATTCACAAGGTCGTAAAGAGATGCCGATGTCACAATGGCGTTTTCTAACATGACAGGATCGTGATCAAAACCGTATGCCGGGCATGTGCTTAGCCTAGGCGTTCGAGATCAATGTTGTGAGTTTGATGATCAGATGATTGACAGATTCTAGCCGCATAATTTAACTGTAACGATTATTCGACAGTAGATGAGGAACAAGTGGAAGAAACGAACTGGTTTTAGGAAGTACTAAGGTGACCAAACATTCGTAAAGGAATTGCGTGTAACACGGAAACTTGATTTTCCCTACCTCACTGGGATCCGCAGTTTTAACGGTCAGGTGATCGAGTGAGACCGTAAAAATGCCAACATCCGGGTTGATGAACCAATCGAGCAAATGACCGTCCACCGAGTTTCGAGTTTTCATTTTTACACGCAAATGTACATTGTGAATTTCAATCTACAAGAAAACGGGCAAAAAATGCACCAAAATCAGTTGAAGTCAAGATGAAAAGCGACTTTCTGCAATGAACAAAAACAAGCCATCTACTTTCACTTCTATTCACCCTAAGGTAACTGCACAGAATCTTGGCGTTCCGTGATATCACTACCATGTTGTCTGAGGCTTAGCGATAACGAACCGTAAGTATTTCAACGTGAGTGAATCTGTGTACATATTTTGAGAGTAGGGTAAACGAAGCATAAACATATGTGGACAATTTGGTTGCCATTTGGTAGCCATTCATGAGAAAGCAAACACCACAAGTCCTGACAGTACCACGTACCTATCTGCTCAAAATGTGTTTTACTGCGTATACGACAGGCCGGTCTTTGCGTACAGAAGACGGATGGGCCATCTAACTAGTCTGCTTTTACCTATTAACATTTCCTTCGTTTCGTTTCATTTGCTCAAGGTCAAAAACTACTCTTATCCTTCTAAGTTTCAACTGTCCAGTGGTCAGTCCTCAGATATCAAATATTTGTTTGTTCATCCACCCACTGAGCTTTAAACAATCACGAATTTGTTGACGCGACGAAAACATTTTTGAAACATCAGGCGGGATTATCTTCCCAAACAGTGCTTTTCTGTAAGGGATACCTACAAAGGATGCCAAGGTTGTGCACAGTAGAGAAAGGTATAGTCCATTTCAAAGGTATACTTAAGGTGTACGTAAGGAATTTAACAAGATGAGCACAGAATTTGGTAAACTCCTTCAGAATAACATCGGCGACGTGATCATTCTCTTGAAGCTCGTGGTGATAGTAAAGTTTTCAAGCGAATACTGCGTCCGCAACAAGGAGTAATGTCCAGCTACACAACTCAGACATATGTCTTGAGGTTAGATAATATTCACTACAGCTGCACTACATATTAATGTAAACCTGTCATAATGGCTGGCGAGTGAATACGCCAAATTCTTGTCCACTAACATCCTCTTACTTGAAAGATGAGCACATTTAGGCACTCTGGGTCATGCGTAACCAATTTGGTTGGCCCCATCCGTTTCTGGACTGGCCTGCTGCAGTGTTCGAGACCAACGAAGACCTGCGTACACAAATCATAGCAGGTGTTTTGCGCTGTACCGCTTGTGGTTCCACTCACGCACTTCTTATTCTGTGTAAATCCAATGGAACAGGAACGAGCGGCATGTGACCGAACACCTTTCTATCACAGTCGACCTACCCATGAGTATCGAAGAACAAAACAAAGTGACAATCCCATCTATGTATGATAAAAACAAACATTTGATTCATATGTATACATAATAGTAGAGAAACAGACTGTGCAGTGGCGGGGTCTAAGCTGAGAAGACAAACAATTGATACGAACTGAAAACAAGGGGAGTCAGAAACGTTTCGAAAAATTCCTCTGCTTGAATGTAGGCAAATTTGTTTAGTCCTTTGTTTTGTCCTCTCTTTCCTTTTTAACTGGCTAAGGTTTGATTTCTTCTTCAGGGTTATATGGTAGTTAAATGTAAGCAAGGACCAATGATGTATTGTTGTTTTTGCTAGTGCTGTTGAGGCTGATGACTTACGACAACGTGCACTGTGTCCAGTATGGCAGTTTGCATATTTGCTTTTCACTGGGTTTCCTAATAAACCCAGATAAGCAAACGTTCAAAAGAATGCCCGAGAGCAAGATATCGTACTGTGGTGTCTGCAAAAGTCGCTTGGTCTGCAGAATTATTTATTAAACGAAATCCTTTACAAGTTATGAGAAAACATAGGACACTCATTCGCATAGCTGACGTGCAGTGCATTGTTATCGGCCTTGGTGACACATCCCATTAAGACATACACACGGTTTCAACAGTCACTCCTGGTTCGTCGTCTTCTTCGTGTTGGGACTTATCCCTTAGTTCTTGAATGTACGCGCTATGCTACTCACAAACGAAGGTGCATGTTATACAACAATACGACTGCGTGCAACCTACCTGTATACTCCGTACGATTCCATAACCAAACGAAGCCAGATAAGACCAATACCACGAAGACGTGTCCGCGTTAGGATTCATCGCGACCACAGCAGCCAGCGCAGTTGCATCGTTTACACCTGTACTGTGGATTGTCTGAGGGAAAGAAAACATCAATAGGTATCAAAGGTGTCAGAAGACAAAAAAGAAACCTGAATAAAAACGTTCTCTTAGAGTGAACACCACACTGATGTTTTCTATCACGTACCGTTCCAACTAGTATGGAAAGTCGGCAACATTGTGTTGCGTAAACTCAGGATAGAGTTACTGAATACACTTCAACAAGGGAAAAACTGAAGACTGGAGTGCCAATGAAAAACGCTCGTCCTCAGGTGTTACCTACAAATGTCATTGAAAAACATACGTGAATTCCAAACTGAACATGAAACAAACAAGTCACGACCACTCTAAGGGGGAAAAAATGATGCCTTCATCGACACATGCGGAGAACACAGTAGCAGAATAATCCTCAACGGAAAGCAGACAGTTCGCAAGTATTGTAGTGGGGATCCAAAATAATCTAATAGAACAAGTGTCTAATAGACAAATAAACGATATTCGTATAATATCGAATGGTGTAACCTGTCGATCGTTACATCCACTACATTAACAGGACAGGGTCTGTAAAGTAGCCAACGTTCACGGAGATGGCTAGAGAAGTGCTGTGCCGTTTGAGGCATGGTTAATTAAGTCACGAGGCGCAAAATTCAGAGTGCGCGCTAAGTCGGTATTAATGGATGTAGTTCACCCAACCAAGGAGACGGACTGGATGAGAGCAAGATGTAGTTTCAAAGAACGTGCGAGAAGTTCGTTATCAAAACGATACTTTAGGTACAAAACATGAGAACCGCATAACCATAAGAATGGTACAAAATAACAAATATGTACAACGAACACTATAGAACACCTAGATCAGGGCGCTCATGGGTGAAAACAGAAGAAAACGCCCGACAAAAAATGAATTACGATTCACAGTCAGTCACGTGTTTAGGTATATTTACCCTCATGCCCGTATGTGTGGTGACGGAAAGCAAGGGAGTAACTTCAGAGGCAGTTTTTTTCGGGCTGTCAGACACAGGGTGGTTAGTTGGGTGTGTTAGCGCTCTGTGATTTGGGATCGTTTTGTTCAACAAACGCGGGTAAGAGACGATCAATCGAAATGGAATCGTGCAAACCATGCTTGTCGATCATAAAATACTTATCATTCCCGTGAAGTACATTGTACGGGCCATAATGAACTAGCTGGAGTGGGTTCCGCGACGTGTCATTACGTACGAAGACAACAGAGCAAGTGCTCAACTCCGATGGTTTTTGCTCTCGACATTGATGTTTGCATGTCGGTGTAAAACGAATGTTAACGATGTCTCGCTTGACATAGTAGGCGGACGGTGTTCTTATAGCTGCAGGATATACAAGTTCGCTAGGAAGGCGGACAGTAGTTCTCTAGACCAGTGTTACTGCAGTGCTGCCACTGTCCTCGCCCTGAGGATACAATGAATAGCAAGTAAAGCCAATGGAGGTAATTCATTCCATTTCGCAGTGTCCTTCTGAGATGATAATGGCGCCTTTAGCTGGCGGTGAAAGAACTCCATTGGTCCATTTGAACAAGGGTGGTACGTTGTTGTGCGTATTTGAACACAACCAAGATTGCATTCATTTGCAGAACAAACCAGACTGGAAGTGGGTACTACGATCTTTTGTTATGGTCGAAGTGACGCCAAAATTCACTATCCAATGTTCGACGAATGACAAGAAAGCGCATCGGCTGCGATGTGTTTTTGAGTCCTGATGCACACAATGAAGGCTCACAACATCATCTAAAGATGTCCTGGTACTCTTGAACGCTTGTATGGCACCTGGGGTCAATGTGTTGAATTTGTTGAAAACCATCGAGTACATCCGTCATGAGGGCTAGTATACCCGCACAGTTCCGAATAAAGCGTCGGAAAATTTAATCACTCCGAAAAACTGACGAAGCTATTTCATTGTGGACAGCAACGGAAAGGATGTGATGGCGCTGACTTTCCAGGGTAAAGGTGATACATCTGAGGGACTGATAAGGTGTCTTGGAAAATCTAGCGTTCAAACGCCAGGGGCACATTTAGATAGGTTTATACTATGAACATAAACAGCAATACATCAGTGGTTCACACTGATGCTTAACTGCCACACAACGACGAAAAAGAGAAGGTAAACCCTGTAAAGAAAGACAGAAAAAAAGGGAAAAGGGAGGGAACCGAACCACTAAAGATAGCTACGTCTATAATCAGACCTAAAACATCAAGGCACCTACGCATTGTGAACAAACAGCCGAGCTGTAAGTGAAATCAAGGCGTCATCAGCAAAGTTTTGAAATCGTTCCGAAACTTTGGGGAAGGGCACTCGGTGCTCCTGGCATTGATTCAGTGGCAATTAAAACATTAGCCAAGTAGGTATAGGCACAATCCAATTCGCGTAAAACTTCGTCAATGAAACGCTGTAACGTGTGTGCCGCGTTACGTAGCCCAAATGGTATGAGGAGAAATTCATACATCCTGAAAAGTGTGGTTATCGCTGTTTTGGGAATGTCTTCCGATGCAACTGGGATGTGATGGTACAGTCGAACAAAGTTTAAATTGGATAATCCCACAGCAATATCCTGAATATGTTGTACTGGATACCGATCCGGAGTCGTTGCGCTATCCAAACCGTGATAATCGCCACATGGCCTTCAATCACCGGAAACGTTTTGGTTACCATTTGCAGCGGAGATGACCAACTGCTGCTTGAAGGCCGGATAATTCCTAGCCGAAGCATGTGTTCAAATTCAGCCCACGATACTCGGAATTCCGCGGTATCAAGCCGGCGTAGTCGAGAGTGCACGAGTGATCCTTTGTACTAATGTGGTACTGCGTGGTGCGTATCACTGGATTGGGAAAATCAGGCGGCTGCAAGAGTTGGGAAACCTCTATAAAAGTGAATGAAATTCATTGGAAGTTTCCCAAATGGTAAGACGTATACCAAACAAGTTGGCTATAGTGTAGACCCATGAACCGAGAGGGAAGTAACACCATCAATCTTCGCCTTTAATCGTCAATCAAGTGTCCAAATTGATCCAAGAAATCAGTTCCCATAATGGGCGTTTTAACGTCGGTCAGGATGAACAGCCACCTGAACTGCTGCCTGACACCAAGGTCAAGGGTGTACAGTTTTTCACCGCGGGTGTTAAGGCGACTCGGGTTAGCAACGATAAACGCATAGTTCACCGGTTCGGCGGAACAACCTGGTATCGGGGGGACGACACTGAATTCGGCATCACTGTCGACAAGGAATTTGGTGCCGGAATGTCCGTCCCTCACAAACACAATACAAAGAACAAACGACAGACATGACAAACCATTTATTTACTTTGGCATTCAGAATGATTACTACCTCAAACTGGAAAGCATGCACGTGAGAACACAGCCACTACACAACAGTGATGAACATGGTACACATGTAGCACGTACTCACCTGAACAGTCATTTTATGAAAACAATGAACCTCTACTCCAATTTAATTCTATCAAATAACTAACGATTACTTCCGGTAACAGTGGCGTGGTCACTTCGTGCCAATAATATATTCACTGAAATAGCACAGCCACCATTTCTTCCGGTGTTTACAGCTTTTCATAATTACCATACCAGTCAACCAGTTGACCTAGCAACGCATGAATGCTTCATACTAAACATATTGTTCATCTTTTGTTTCATTCAATTTGTTGTGTACGATTTTCCTAATTGTTGCCAGATCTATAAAACATTTATTGTCCTGGTAGTATACTCTCAATAACTCGCTTGTCAACGTGCGAATAAGTTGAAAGTTATATGACCTTTGACAAAACTCTGGGTGTTTTTTATATCTTCCATCATGTCCAGATAAAAGTATTTATTTCCCCGTATCTAGTCATATGTTTCTTGTGGAAGTTAATGGTTTGCTCGAATTCTACAAGAACAAAGCCTTCTGATTCTCAAATTAACTATGAAACAAAAACAGCAGTTCTCTTCAATTGAGACCGATTGTGGTCGTCAGATAAATTTCCCATGAGTTGTACTATGATCATCTTCACAGGGTGACTTAAGTCTACTGAATTAAGTTTAATTCATTTGGTGACAGCGTGAGTATACAACAACTTGAAAATTTGCCGGTCGAGGTGCATAAATCTTGTTACTGATTTGATGTGACTTGTGCTTCAATCAAGATAAACGGTAAGTGCTAATTGGAAAGCACGAAAGACTGTCCTGATTACTTAGGTGAATGAAAAATGGTGTCGACGGTCAAATGAACCTTCAACTTCTCGGCGATGATTGCGTCATTTTATCTGCCTAACCGTGGAAAAAAGAATCCTTGATCAAAATCAATCTGGAAAGGTAAGATCAACTGTAGCCAAGAAATACTACATACGACGACTCTGTATTCCAAATTTTACAGCTTGTGCTGAACTATAAATTCATCTAACACAGCCACTGAACGAACGGTTGTTAGGGGCCAAACCTCTAACGAATTGAACGACTCACATGAATTCAAGATGGATGTGGCATATTTCTAAGAGACCATCAATTCATTTCGTCTGTAATTAAGAGGCGCAGTCGATCGAAAGTACTGAACACCGTTTTTAAATCGTTTGTTTCATTCGCCTTAATGAAGTTAGCCACACATGCTGTTTGTCGTTCACATGGCTTGTAAAGCGAGTGCAACTCCATTTGTTTTGGTCCGTGATGAGGGGGGTTCAGAACAAATGTATCCCTCATGACATGGACGCCTGAACAGTTGTCAAGGTCAGTGTACAGAGTGGCAGATCCAACAGGTACCCACGATCAAGCGATGAGATAATGTAATACAGTAAACTCTAAAAACTCTTCTATGATTTAAACAGTCGTCTGAAAAGTCGTCGATCTGGACCTTCGGATGTCATGGCCCTAACTTCAGAGATACGCGGAAAAAGTTAAACACAAACCTGCCACCACTTTTCCTCCATTTCTGCCAGATAGACTTTAGGATCGACCGTAGGTGTTGTACCAGATGTAGCTTTTGAGGGAACAGATGTTGAAGGAGCACTCGGTTCCGTACCAGAGCGAGTCCCATTCGCAAAAGTTTCATCGGCACGCGTGACACCACTGCCGCCACCGAGAGTGCTTTCCGAGTGATCACGGATGTCTTGAGCGGAAGGGTAGGCGATTAATTCTACATCCTCTATGCATAATTGCCACGGTTGGCTCCACAGGTGTGTATACGGTATACGAACCGATATTCTACCAACCGTTCCTGAAACGCGTAGAACAAATGACGAACAAAGCGTGGGGATAGAATATACAGGAGAACTGCAACACTTTAATCAAACAATTCTGAACAAAGCAAGTATAATGGTCATTTGGTTAAACAGAGGACAGGAAAAAAAGGCACAAACCCTCAAAAACAACATTAAAAGTGACGAGGCAAAAACAACATTGCCACAATCGCAGTAGCTTAGCAGTAACGACGCCAACCACCAACTACACGAATGAGAATGCGAACACCGTCTACCACGAGCGCTGTCGTCTATGTTTGGGCGGCCTGAAAATAGCCACCTCACATGCAAATTCGTAGGTAGAATGAAAAGAAGCCCTTGATGGTGTAAAATTCAAGAGCCTGCTAAGCTGTTAATAACGAGACTGCCCTTTGACTTGGGTGTTCTAATACACACACATAAGTATATATA
>LUCH01017767.1:0-25382 GCA_013368495.1 Paragonimus heterotremus
CAGTTTCAAAATGCAAAGTGCTTCTGCAGGATTGTTGTGATTACGTAGATTTAATGTTAGATGATGAAGTCATGGAGGTTGTTGACCGGTTTGTATATCTGGGAAGTTGCATTAGGTACGGCGACGGAGGTGTATGGAATGAAATGTTTCTAACGCTAGGGCGATGTTTACCAATCTGATGCACCTATGGCGACAGAGAGTTATTTCTTTGAAACTCAATTGTCGCGTATACTAGACCACAGTGCGGACTATATTACTTTACGGCAGCGAAACATGGCTCCTCATGGTAGAAGACGTGAACCATCTTCAGGTGTTTGACCACCGATATCTGCGTTCACTCGCTGGTATCGGATGACACCGACGAGTATGCAACGAGTAGATTAGGAATCGTGTGTTTGGCACTGATTGTCAAACGAGTTCTTTTGTCCAGTCACTACATTTGCACAGACTTCGATGATTAGGTGATGTACTAAGGATGTCAGCTAGTCGTTTGCCACAATGAGCACTGTTTGCCGACGTTGCGGCCGATTGGCACAAGGTGAAGAGACGATGACCTGGCATAGACAAATGAAATCTTTCACGAAGGGGTTGGGTATTGTAGATCTGGTTCGTCTCTTGGGCTGAAGCCCTGGCGCCTCACAGATTCGGTGGTTTGAGCCGTTAGGTATGATTGCGGCCAACCGAGTTTGATGGCGTGAATGTTGTCGTTTTTTGACCGAGTTGTTTGTGAAGTGAGTGCACTTAATGACGCGGGGCAGTGAAAGTTGACTTGGAAACTGTCTTGCTGATGATGCCATATTTTTCACTTACAGCTCGGTTATTTGTTTGTGAGTTTTAGGTTTCTTGATGTTGTATGTTTGAATATAGACGTAGCAATTGGTTTTTCGCGGTTTGGTCCCCTCCCCTCTTTCTTTTCTTCTCTCTTCCTTTACAGGGTTTGCTTTTTATTCTTCATGGTTGTGTAGCAGTTAAGCATCAATGTGTACCACTGATGTATTTCTGTCTATGATGATGATGACTGTAGACAACCCGGGATACTTTGCTGATGTTTATGGTGTGGTTGTTATCTTCTAAATGTGCAACAATAACGCTAGTAAGTGATCCGCGGCAACCGGTTCCAGTCCTGGCTGGATGATGTTCCTTGATGCTTCAATGTACGTCTAAGTGACCAGTACATGCACCGGTTAAACTGGCCTGCTACAGTATCCCTTTTAAACGGGAGTTTTATAAACACGGTTTTTCAGCTATGGAACTTACCTCATGCGAGATTTTGGTTTTCATATTTGAAGTGATGAATTGCTCCGGATTGCCGTTTCTTCTCAATAGGTTTTGAACTGTTTTCAGTTCTTGCTCCACCGTATCATCCGAACCAATCTTTCTTGTTGTATTTGCCAGGCATTGGACTAGATTTCGTTTCTGTTTATTAGGCACAGAAATGTTGTGGATTGTAATATGGCACCACATATAAACTTGTTATTATCAGGCTGTGCAAACTCTACGTTCGAATTAGTGGAGGTAGGAATCGTACAGTGGATGATCACTTTGGTTAGTTTCAGTAGTTGTTTTTTATGTTTCACGTTAGAGTACATTCATGTGATTGACGTTCCGTCTTTTTCCGATTTTTCTCTACAGCCATACCAGCAATTTTTTCTTAGTTTTCAAATGTCTGCACCCACCTCATCGTCTTATTTCGACCGGATCGTGACTCGACTGTGTTTAGTTCGATTATCTCAAGCACTGATCTTTTTTCCAGGTTGTTCCGGTTACATCGGAAACTGAAGAACCAGCGACACTCCCACCCGCTTTGAATGATACTGTTCAGCCTGTCGTTGTGGACGCCATTAACCCATGGAATCAGGCACCTCCAAGACCACCACGGCAGCGTTCGAACGCAAACCAAACTGTATCCGCGATTGCTCAGCCCACACCGAGTGCAATAAATTATCATTTATCTGCTGAATCTACCGGATTGAGCAGTTTATCTTCAGTAGTCGGCGTGACAGTTCCTACCGCTGGTTCGCTCACCCCTTCATCGACTCCTAGTGTGATTAGCGCGGCACATCCCGCCTCGATTGTGCCACCTATGAAACTTCCGGCATCGAAACCTAAGGTGACCGCCTGAATCTGTTTCATTTGCGCCCATGTGAATTCTTTTGGCCGCATAAATGTGGTTGAATTACGATGCCCTGTGATTGTCAGTGTTTCCTGAGGTGTGCAACTTCTTTTGTTCCGGTTCCCGCTCTTTTTCTTTCACTGTGCTGTGGATGACTTGTAGGTCCAAGTGTCTGGTTCGCTTATTATCCTCTCTGTAACAAAATTTGGCGGCTAGCACATTTCCTGGCAATTTTTGTCTCTTTGTCAACTCGTTAATTGTCGTTTTGTCAATAAATAGACATGTTAGACCAGCTGTTCATAGCTTCCGTATGAAAGTGAACTGCGAAAATCGCCACGATGAAATTACACGACTACCGCTTGTGCAATAATTATTCAACAGTCTGACGATGTACTTTGTTCATTTCTCTTCTCTACCTAAACCTGCCTATTGGACACGCTTCACACGAGAGACTGTTGTGCTGGAACTTAATCCGTGTACCGCGACATCGTTATTCATTTGACAAGTCAATAAGCCCCATGGGAGTTGAGATTACAACTCGAAATCATCTACCGCTTAATGTCATGAATAGTTCGTTCCTTCGTGATAAGCGACTTTTGACTCGGGACATTATCTTTGATTATTACAAGTCGTTGCCAATTTGAGGAAGTGAGGCACAACGGAATGTATTTCAAGGTCCGAACCTAATATTTTGCTGCTCGATTATATTCTACTGTGGTCAGTTTATTTACTCTCAAGACTGAAAATGCTCATAATGATTACACAGCTGGTTTCACTCAGTGACGGAGTACATATGATTCAATACATCTAGTGCCACCTACCACTCTGAGAAGCTGGCAGACACATTTGTATTCTTTTGTCTTTCAGGAACGTGACTATAGGCATGAACAATCATTCTTCAACCATGCGAGTGATCGAGTGTTCTCTTCATGCTAATGTTTCGCCTAGTATCATCTGGTTGACTGCACCAGAGGGCGCCAAAGCCCCTGTACAGTTGTCATCCACATGATGCTGTAGATGGCCACAGACTACCATTGGTGTGTGTGTTAGGTATTACACGATTATCGAGCAAGAGTTGTTAGATGACATCTTTGCTTATTTCTTCTTCTTTGGCTATAACAAGTGTGTACCTTACTTTTGGATTAAGTTTGATCCAGCCTAGATCTGATGAGTTCTGTTAGTTGCAGAGCTGTTGGCTAAAACTGAGACCGTTCTGGACATTACGAACGTGGTGAACACCCAGAACAGTTGGTCAAAAGCAGACTACTCTGTTGCTCTATCCCTCTCTGTTTACTTGTCAGTACACTGACCGACGAATTTTGGGGTTCTCACCAGAGCACCAAATGGGACTGCTCTATGACGTATCTGATGAAACGGACATCGCTTTTCTGAGCAAACCCACCCACGGATGTTGCGTGCCCGTTTCGGTGACTGTAGCGAGATACATGTGGCAACCTTGCTTCATAATTGCTGGATAGTTTGATTACTGTAGGACGCCGTTTTCTTTATCCGCATCGGAAGATACCACGAAGACTCTTGTCGGTAGATCTTATTTACGATTGAGAAACACATCCTGTCCGTGTTTGAGCTCATTCGTTGTGCGGCTGCTTAACACCTGGCCCGAAATCTTGGCGACAAATGAAACCTTGTTGATCAAGCAACGACATTGAAAACTGAGTGGAAGCCATCTTGTGGACACTGTTACTCTCGCTTGTAATTGAATTGTTTGTTTCCATCGCAGTACTCTAAGGCTGGGTATTTTAATTTAGAAGTCGAATTTTCTATTTTGCTTAGGTCCTATTCTTCCTGTCTTATATATAGTGACTAGAGCTGTTCTTTCCGTTTTCTTATGGTTGCATGGCAGCTGAGACTCAATACGGATAGTGAATGACAGCCATCGATATGTGTGCTGTAACCGTTTATGTATATCTTTCGTTTTTGTTTTCTTGTCCTCCGTACTTGCTTTCAAGTACCAGTTGTTCCTGTGCTCTGTGGTGTATCGGTTAAGTTTTTTTTGTGGATACCTGTCAGTATGAAAATGATGCATTAAAAACCTTCTGTCTCAAATCTACGTCATTTTAAAATCACCATATAAACGTCGCGTTTTGTTTCTTCTCGAGATGTTGTACAACAATTGAACACTTTATCCACTCCAGACTGTCTAGTGAGCTTTGCCAAGTATTGCAGGCCCGCAGTTCGTGTGTGTTCTTGAACCTGAGCATTGCCGAGGTATCACGCACTGTAGGTTAGCATCACAACCTTTCAGTCTGAGTAGCGACTTTCTCGTAACCCCTGCTTTTTATGGTTCCGCATTTTCTGCATTTAAACCGTCTACATCAAGCAGTCGTAGAAGAGGTATTGTGAAGTTTGTGGGTCAACTGTGCATTGTCAGTGATCCTTTATCTTTTTTGTTTAAGTTTCTTTTAAAAAAAACACACATCGGAGACTGTAACCGGTGTTATACGATTGTGATTGTCTGATGCACTGGGATGTTTCAAACAACAATGTGCAAGCAAATACAAACTTGCGTATCTGTGTTTGCCCCACCTGATCTTGTGATATCGGAATCTCTAATTTATCTTTATCCACTTGTCTTGAATCTGGTTTGCACGTGCTTCTATCCTGTGTCCATTAATGGTCCAGTGTACGGTCGCTGACAACCCGAGTTGTCCTTTTAGTAGTTAGGTCCATTCCCCTCCCCTTCTTTTCTCTCTTTTCCCATATAGGGTTTTTCCTTCGTAGTTGTGTGGCAGTTAAGCATCAGTGACGTAAGCACCACTGACGTATTGCTGTCTGTGATGATGATGAGTTGTCCTTCATGGGTAATGTCGTTATTTATTATGACAGTCTGGTTGATTATCCTCTGCAACCTTTTCCGAAAGCGGGCTATTTTAGCCCCACTGTTTTTGAAATAGAACACTTCAGACAAATCTTATTCATTTCCGGATCTTGTTATCCTATTACGTTTGAAACGAGTTCACCTGATTTCGGTTTGAAAACTTTCCTGATATATCTAACTGATCGATTAGTTTTCTTCCTCTGAACCGCTTCCTAATTTGTCACGTAGTTCTACACTAAGTTCAGAAAAGTGAAACCTCTTTCCCACTGATAAAATTAAATAAAAAGGTGGTTGGCGTAGCAGCATAGCTGTTGCTTTCTCAGTACTGTTTGTTTTGTCGAATTGCTGCGTTCTCATCTCCTCAGGTCTTTCCTGTAACTTTAATGTGTTTGTCATATTTGCCTAAGATTATTTGATTACACGATGTATTTACTTTTAAACTCGAAAATTCACCTTCAGCCCTTAGGTATGCGAGATTTTTCAGGTATACTGATTCATACCTTCCCAAGTCATCATCAAACGTCAATTTGACAGTAAACATTATTTAGCTGTATTGCCTAACAACCGTTCGTTCCAGTTACAGGCTTCATGGGTTCTGATATAGACGTCATCAGGAATAATACAGTTGTGTAAGGCATTTGGGCTTAACCGAAATACAATGATGAATGTAAAATCTCTGGTTTAGAGATCACCAAGGTGGAATAAGACTTAGTTCAAAACCTTCAGCATCAAGATACCTACAATTTGCTAGCAGTCAACCGAATTTTAAGTTGGAAGTACCAGGTGACCTTCCTTTCACTTCACAGCCAGATCAGTAATCGTGCCACGCTGCTCGGCGTGGGTATTCAGTTTGGGCATCGCGAGTGCGCGGAAATCCACCCTGTTCATCCGCCACTCTCTCTCTCTGTATTGCGTCCCATCAGGCTTTTAAACGGTTACACTAAAGAGGCGTGGTCGCATCGGTTCTAGAGAGAGGCGGCTTGCAGGTATGTGTAATGCCGGAGCCTGGTGTGCCAGCAATAGCGGTCGCCGTTGCGGATCTCATGAACCGTGTATCATGCGTTCTTTGTTTAAACACAGCTGTCACATTCAGCTGCATAATTCCGTCAAAGACGTTCGCTCCTTTTAGCATTCACACTCGCTCTGTCTTATCCTTTTTCCAGGGATCATACGTTCACAACCGCCAACTCAATCACTGTTGTCCCAGTAAGTGGATGGCTACGCAAAATACACTATAGACCCAATTGAAAGTTAATTATAGTACTCGTGTAGTGAAAAGGTGTCCAATAAGGCGCAATCTTTATTGTCTAACTCGCTAATTACATGCTACGCGCGCACTCGCGTTTATGAGTCAGAATTCCAGTCCATAACACCCCCAAGTTTCCGCTCACACGTCGTGTGCACTTCTGCCCGGTTTATGTATGTGATCGGCGCCGTCTATCGGGGGGTTTTCCGCCTACCATTCTTCGTCCGTTAGTCCGATTTCGTTGAGCGTTCGCTCGTCCGATCGCTCGTGTTGTCCCCCGTCTATCTACGACCGTCTCGAGATATTCCTCTGAGTGTTGGATTAATCGCGCCTTCCATTTGGTCTTCTATTCTATTTTGGCTGCCACGTCTCGCCCTTTGGTCCGATCCGGTCGAGCGATGACTCATCCGGTCGCCCACGCCGTCCCCGATCCGCTCGTTGTGGGTTTTTGGACGTACCCCCCGCGCTGAGGTATTCCGCCGATAATTGGAATACTCACACCTCCGGCCTGATAATCCACCACATTAATAGAGGGATCTGCGTATAGTCGATAATGAGCGATAAGTGACGTTTCATAATCTAATCACTATTTTGGATAGGTTAAATGGTTTAATTTAGTGTACTTTATTGCCTTATTTTGTACATATTTTGGTAATAGTTGTCCTCCTATCCGTACTCCCAACAGTAATCGATATTAATATTTTCTCTGTTAATTTTAGAGCCTTATCATCAATTCCGATACATTCCAAAACCTCAGTTCAATCAAGACAGTGTTAACGGACGATTAATCGGCGCATAGTATTAGATACGAGAAATTTGTCGATTGATCCAAAACACAAACGCGTGAATCCAATCCATCTGTGACGGTTAGCACTCAGTTCCTTTTGCTACTGTCGGTTTGTGTAAAAACGACGGTGTTTGTACACATCGTCTAAAGTTAGTGTGTTGTGACAAACAGTATTCAAGCAATCATGGTTCGCAAGTGGTTAAAAAGTTCAGCCGACCGTCGTATTAAGTTGTCTTATGGAACGACTGCTTACGATTTGTTTTGCGTACTGTTCGGTAAACTATGTTTGCCGATTAGCACACAAATGTTACATCGTCAACTGTTCATCTATTTTCTTGCGTATACACAACCAGGCACTGTCTGGCTCTGTGTCCTCAAAGCTTCTAATCATTCGCTTTGATTGCCTAGTGGAAGTTTCATACCAGAACAAATCGCTCTTCACCGTCAGATGAGTCATTCATATTGGATTTTACGAAATGGTCAGTGACGTTATTGTTTAGTCTCGTACATCGACTAAACAGAGATAACCCAAACCAAAAGCCATTCTCGCTGACTGGATACATCATGTACATAGTTCAGCTAATTTTTCACTAATTCAATTTGCAATATCGATTATCTTGTTGTGTTACAATGTGATTCAGGCCTACTTGAACACGTCTGCCCAGTACGACCTTAACTATAGACAGAACCTTGTTTAGCGAACACAGTTTGGATTGACTAGTAACGATCGACTGGTTAACTGAAGGACCGGTCAACAAAATTTTTGAATTCGATTCGGCTGACCAAATTTCGGAGCTGCTCGCATGCGTTGCATTTTTGTGTTATTGGCTCAGTCTTGTCGTTCTGTTATGTCCACAACTTTACCCATCCTGCCGGTCCGAATGTGCTCCCAAACTGGATCAATTTCTTAAGGTAGCTAGTGTGCCCATAAAAATCACCAACCACCATGCAACGTCGAGTTCTGAAACCCGGCTAGATGTTCTCATTGATACGTTCACTCTGCAGCACCGCTTGCTTCGTCAATCAGTATTGATCTGGCTGTACTGATTAATAATATACACTGAACTTGTGTCATTGGCTTGGTTAAGGGTTTACAAATTAGAGGAAGAAGATGATATTTGCACACATCGGTGTCTGCTTTCATAGGTTTGGAAAGAAAGCGAGACTCTTTTTCTGGTTTCATTTCCGGAATGTCGACGATAGCTAGGTTTCGTATGATTTGTTTACAAAAAATGTTCCAACGATGGCCTATCACCTGCGCTACAAACGCATTTCAATACGCAAGTAGCAGCCGATTGACAACAATGTTGAAAAGTCGAACATATATTCACTCTAACACAATGATTCCAATTACCAAACTCTCTGAAGATTCGACTTGGTGTCCGGAATGTTTGCGTCTTATCTGTACATAACTCCACATGCTGCTGACGCTGTCACACTAAACTCTTGTGGGTTACTCCGGTTTCCACCCACCCGTACTCCAAAAGACCCCTCTACTGGTCACTTAGCTCATTAGGTGTAGCTTTAGAAAATCTCCCCTGGCTGTTTCGACTAAAAAAAATCTCTTTTACACGGACAGCGCGCTACGAACCGTCCCAGTTTACGCAACTCATCTGACAGTGCAGTGGACGATGTGTCGTAGCTAGACTCACGGTTCATCGTTGTACTTTCCCAGCGCTCAGGTCAACTTGAGAGTGCACTAGCGAGTTATCGGATATGTAGCGTGCAAAACGCATGTTGTGCCACGGGTTAACAAGTGCTATTGACGGAATCTGCTGGATTCACACTTCTGGCTCGGTTGTTCCACATGCTTGTAAGCATTTGGTAGGTGTTTAACGAGTAGTGTATATAATACACTGTACAAAATGGTGTAACATTTTATGCTTCCCGTTGCTGATCCTAATATTTATTCTTTCTGAAGACAGAGTGTACACGCCTTTGCACTAGTGATTCTCGTGTAACTCCCTTCTGATTGTAGACTGACTGGTATTTGAATATGCGGACGGCATTCCTTTAGTTATTCAACAAGAAGCCTGCACACCATGCTGAATGTGACTGATCTGTGTGATATGCACTTCGTACCTTCAAAGTTTAGTGTCCTCACACGATCGGGTTAACGTTGATCCGATTTTGGTTTCTTCGGACAGGCCATTGGAGACTATCGATCGCTTCACTCACCTGGATACTGTCAGCTTGTCAGCCTATAATATTGCTGGCGAGAAGTGCACGTAATGTGTCTACCAGTCTTCTACAATTGCAGCAAAGACGTTCATTTATCTGTTAGAGGCGGAATTTACTATACATGTGTGCTCCCAGTCTTGCTGTACGCATGATAAACTTGACTTATTCATGCGGAGGGTACCTATAGACTCTCGGGATTCAGTTAGTTAGCTTTTATCAACCTAACTGAGTTTGTGAGCAACGCAATAGTTCGTTGGCAGTTATAAAGAAAGGTGCAAGTTTGCGACGAATAACCGAGATAGTGCAGATTGTCTTCATTGATTGGGTCATGCACTGCGTATGCAGACGAGGTGTCTGCCACACCGCTCATTGTCCGTTGTGACTGCTGATCGTTGGGAGAAACCGCAAGGTAGTCTGGTGACGACGTAGTCGTAGGTTGTGATAGCCCTGATCATCTTGGTGAACAATGTACGGTCTACCTGGTTAGGGAGTTTGCAACCATCCACACCGCTTGCTCTCAGACTTGTGCAGTGGATCACGGTCAGTAAAAAGCCTGTATCCACATACTTGTTCATTTCTCTTCTCCACGAAATTCACTTGTTTTTGTTTGCTTTATTTTCTTTCTCCTTTTCTTCTATAATGATTGTAGGGACTAACAATAGCTATTGTACCCGTGGGTACAACCTAAAGCTGAGGGTGGTGATGATGTGTTGACCGGCGTGTATGGCTCAAGGCCGAAAATGTTGGTGACGATGATAAGGTTGAAGACAATTTTTTGTTCACAACAAGTGTTATTTTATAGAAACAAGTGTGTATCTGATACTACGCTGTATGACTCAGTAGACTACCCTTACTTAAGCCTTCGCTGCAGATACCGAACTGCCTGTTATTCCCGAGCAAAATCAGAGTGAATGCGAAAGTGTTTTTTTGTAATACACATCGTTTTGCTACTACATTGTGTCAAAGCCACTGGCATGCTGAGCTACCTCCGACTAACATGTGAGTTTAGACATCGACTGTATACTTGTATGAGTCATGTGTAACGTCATTAGTCTTGGTTATGTATCGCCTTTTCAGTCGTAGTTTCCGTGGTACTATGATGACAGTAAACTGCATGCAAACCTGGGGGAAGTTGTGCATGCATTTAGCCTTGAGCCCCCGGAAAATAAATAATGCATAACTAGGGCCATATAATTCTACCGTATCAAGATTGCTCGTGTGTTTGTCTGTGTTTCTTTTCGTGTGCGTTCTACGTTGATCAATGAGTTGCATTATTTCTCTGAAAGGTTGTGTGTATGCAGTATGCTTTCCATTCTGCACGCATTGTGTATGTAGCATTTCTTGTGTACATACTTATCGTACAGTCGGTTCAAGTGTTCCTGAATCTGTTCTTCATCTCTTAACAACGTGTTGTTTATATCAGATAGGCTTACCACCTGGAGAAACATAATTAACCACACTCACGTGACCGTTTCTGTCGCATTGTATGCGAACACTTTCGTGTGTACTAGATCGCGCTGTATGGTAACTATTCTGTATTCATCTTATTCCTTTCATTTCTTAGGTATATTTTTATTTGTTTTGCGCCCAGGATTCTAACTACGTCTTGGTGCTGTTTTTCTATCGACTATTGTGTTCATCCGATTAAATCATTTCAGTCCGTTTTATTAGCTACTACCATTTTTAGTAATGCTCGTGTAACTGCGGGTTGAGCAAGCAATGAACGAGGTGATAATCATCGTTCTACCGGCACTGATTAAGCCTGAAAATTACATGATCTTCGCTTTGACACATATCCCAGTACAGTTCCTTTCTTGTAGATTATTTGCGGCGTATGAAAGGTTTTCCCGTAATTTATTTGTGATACTTCTTTCTCGCTACCTGCCTGTCTCATCCAGCCCGTTTCTTTTTCAAAATAACGCGTCATTTGTTTAAATTATCATTTCCGCGAACTTCGTATCGTCAATTGTCCTTTATTTTTTCACCTTCATAATACCCAAATTGTTGTTAATGAATTTCAAAGCCGTTCATTTGTATATATCTGTTTTTAACAGTCGCTTTTTTATCCTCTTCCCAATCCGTTCTGTAAGTTTGCTTTCAGTTCATTTGGTAAAATTACATGACTGAATGCTCCCATGTCAAGTGCAGTATAAATCAGAGAAGATTTAATTGCAGAAAATCTGTATTTTCACTAGATTCGAACTGGCGACAGGAACAACATGCCCAGACGTGACAAGTACTTAACCTGCTGAGCTATAAAACCAAACTAGCTATTTGTAATGTAATGAGTATTTGACTTATCACCACTTAACCGTAGTTCAATCCCGTCAGTTCTCTTTCGATGTTCCACATCTGACCTAGTGAGAGATTTGGTTATATTGGGAATCTCATTTTCGTTTTATCAGTTTGGTGTGTAAACAGTTTCTGGTTGAGCTTGGTGTTACTCGTCTTCGTGAGCACAAAGATAAAATTTACTTTATGAATTATGCTCGTGGCAAAGTTGTTAAGTGTTTTCAATGGTTTTTCTTTACGTTGCCAGTGTACAAAGTTGTGTATGCACAAACAGCTGATTACACTCGACTTTTAATCTTTTAGCTGATTAATTAGTAGTCACTTCATTTTTAAGGAGGGACGACTTAGCCATATTTCTGTCAGTATCGTTGATTGTTCAACTGTCCTTGATCTGTTCTATCTCACCACCCCGACATTGTTATGTACCCTACGCCTTGTTGTGGTTTGTTTTCCAGTCTGTTACGGGTGTTTTTTGTCCATAAAACCTTATTACTGGCTGCTGGCGATGAAAATACTTGTTTCTCAATGAGCTACGGCAAACGAGTCGGAAACCCGCTACACATTTTTGAGTGTGCTACTTGTTTCGGGTTGGCTTATCGGACAGTTTGTTTACACTGCCCGAGGTGATTTTGCGGTGACTGACTGCCATTTCAGTCTTCGTCATTCGGGTTCTTTATACGATTTCCTGTGTTTACCTTTCAACAGTAAACAGATAACCCTTTCGGTGCGTGAACTGATTGTTCTGTGCTTATATGTGACTGTTAGTTGTTCAAACTTTAAAAAGTATCATATTATATCATCACGCGACTCAGGTGGGTATTATACCCTAACATACTTACAGCCAATCAGATTGGTTTTCTGTCTTAATAGTTTGTTACTGCAATTGGAAATTGGATATTTGCATGATACCCCTCAAGATGTAGCTGTTTTTTTCACCGGTCCAGTTAAGTGTGTTTGTAAAGAGATTATATATGTCATAAACAAACAGAGCGATACAAAATCGCATGCACGACGACAGTATGACGTGTTAATCGTTTCCAAAGATTCACTTCGATTACCGTCACTGTGGCAAATACAGATTGATGAGCAGTTCCCTCCCACCGTCCCCATCGGATGAACAGCAGATTCGCGACAAACACAATCCGCACAGAATGCGGTAATCATTTTCGTTTCTGGTTGTTTACCCACTCCGAGATCTACCAGTTGAGTCATCCGGTTGATCTGTACTGTGAAGACATTACGTACCTGCACGAGGCCAGTAATCGGTTTCGTACTGTTGTTGTGCGATTAGAGTATCATAAATTAGAGTGCTCCGTACCAGTTGCAAAGTGGTTGAAGATTGACGGGCTTCTGCGTGCTTTCACCGTGAGTGAATACAGTTCATTGTTAGTGGAGTATTTTGCTTATCTTTGAAGTCTTATCACAGCTGACAATCATGTTAACTTAACTTGGACGTATCTTACGCACTTCTACCAAGCACTTGCTACATCGCGTATTGTTTGCACTTTTTAGTTCTCGCTAGACTAAACAACATGGCGGGCAACCCACGACTTAGCTTAAGAGTGCAAAGAAATGAACATCAAGTTTGGCTTCCTTTATCTCTTCCCTACTATGGCTCACAAGATACGGAGTGTCGTTAGCCAGAGACGTTGAAGGACGGCCGTTCTCAATGGCGGGAATGCTGTTATGCTTGTTATCATGATCCTCTTTTTCTCCAAGTGAAGATATCGCGTATAATGTGAAGTTTATAAAAAAACGTTTTCTCTTGTTATCGCCATGTACCTTTTTTGTCTTCGTCTTGTCTTTGGTATTCGCCTTTTTTCGTTACCTCAAATAACACTCATTTATATTCGTATTGGTCGCACAGGTATTATGGTGTCGTGGTGTGTCCGTTATTTAACTAACCTCGAAATAAGTTTGAGATAACCTGATCGTTTTTGCTTTTCGGGGCTGTCGAATAGACACACTTGGATTACGGTTGACTTTGATTAATCATGCGTCTTTCAGCAACACCATGAGTATGTAAGAAAATATATCCAAAGAATAGCAAAAATGGTATGTGTCCACACGGAACGAAGCTAACCAGCGGCCTTTATGTATACAGTCTGATCCGTTGTTCATTTATTGGTCGAATTGCAAATTGAAATATTTTTGCATATTCCGCCGAAATCAAGTGAAATCGAATTTTCAGACCTCTGTTACTTTTTGCTGTTGTGCTAATCATGCTTTTTTGTTTTCTGGTTTCACTCTGCATCGTTTGATGTAGGCGACCGACACAGCTCCCAAACAGTTCAATTCGCCTCCGGATGCCCAACCAGTCAGTGATCATCAAGATGTCCGGTGAGATTATTCCCACTGTTCCTTTTTCCTGTGTGGACGGAGTCGGTTGTCCCCGTTCCCATTACCCTTGACATTGTCGTCTCTGGTTGCTAACGCCTCAGTCTTCGTTCGCCTCCATCACCCCATTCACTATTGTCGTCTGTGGTCTCTCGGTTACTACTCATCACCTGCTTTCTAGGTCAGATCCCAGCACCAAATTTATCAAAATGCGTTTCCCAGATGAATCAGAACCTCATCAATATGAGTACATATCTGTGTTACCGTTTCCTGGTTGCCTTCTTGCATCATCTTCGATTGTTTCGGCTCTGATCTCTTTGTAATATGATCAACTCCGTGCCAAATTTTCAGTTCTACTTTTCCCCCATCGCTCTCAGTCGCACATCCGTGCTTTTGCTGTGCGTGTATGTGTATTCGCTCGCGATAGCCCATTTTTCTTCGTGATTCACAAATCAACAATTTCGCATCACTTCGCTTCCGCATGACTTCCATACAATCGGTTGTTGAATCGCAAGAGATCATCCCTGTCACCGTCTTTCCACCTTTTTTGTTGCATACTGACTAGCTTGAGCAAAGTTATTCTTTTTCATTTACGGTTACTCAACACTTGGTTCATTCTGTTGATCTCGCTACTGTCATCTGTATCGATCTCATCTCCACATGCTGTACGGTGGCCACTTCTCTAGCGACCCAACAGACCCTCCATACGTAGCGATTTTCCTTCCTTCCCCATCGACCATTCCAGATTTCTCCTTTTTGTGACGTATTCCTCCACCTATCTGTTTTGCAGTCTCATCGACTTTGCGTAAAAATGTGAAATGGCCGGTTGTACGTCCGATTTGATCCACATATGTACATATTCATTTGACTATGTGCGCGCGTGCACCTCACCTGTGTTCCGGTTCTGTGCATGCAAGTTTAGTGGTTGCGTCGGTGCACGGCTTTGTTCGTTAGTCACGCGCACTTGTGCTTTCTTCCGTGCTGATACTAGGCTGCGGTTTGTTGCTGTCATTTCGCACGAGTTCATTGAAAACATAGAACCAAGTTCTGTAACCCAATTTTTTTCATTTTCTTATGATCTGACATCGGACATATATGTAGAAGAATCGATCCAGATAGTTTTTTACCTCTAGGTGATCGGTAATCACTGTTGAATTCACGATAACTTTGCCGCGTTGTAGCTGGTTCTCATAACCACCCTCACGTCCTGCCGTTTTTACTATGTATTTGCGGGCCAATTTTTCTGTTTCCATTAGGCCGTCAGAAACATAACAGGCTACATGCATGTTCACGATGTTTCCTCATGAGAACTTTACGCATGCACTGATAACAGACCAGTTACCTATTTTGTGTTGGCCAACAAAATAACACGACTCCGTCTTGTTTAGTTGGTAGTTGTATGCATAAGGACGTCCGGTAATAATCGGAAGAAATAGCTAGTTTCTAGATTATCTTCTTAGGATAAAGATAATGTTCACATTTCAGCTAGCTAATAGGCTGACACCTCATCACCAGTATACAAAATCCAGGTACGCTACTTGAAACCTAATTAGGTAGATCACGGAAATGCCACTGACTTCCATTTTGGTAGTGTCTCCCTTACCTCAGCAAAGAAGCTGGTAGCTTCTCGCGAGACTAAACTCCAATGTTGAATCTGAAATGACTTTCCTATATTGTAACATTATTTAATGCGGTCGGACGTACCGCTTCAATAGGATACTTACAGAAACAGTTGTTAGTTATCACATTGGCATCGATTGGCTTTTATTTGGTATCTAAACGTGTCGACTGATAGTCCGATTGTGCCTCCCTGCTGCCAACTAAGAGGTTCAGTTGCATTGTTGTACATAATAGATTACATAATAGTCCACGGCTCGAATCCACACCATAAGTCAACCTTCTGACTGTTTAACACGAAATTTATCCATACCTCCGCAAGGACTAAGCTGTCTTCCGCGAAACATTTCCCAGTCATCAATGTTGTATAATGAAACTAACGTGTTGTTTAAGGTTTCATTCAATTCGATTCGCTCCAACGACTTAACTGGTGCCCACGCAATAAGCACTAATCTGGCGCACAAACTGGAAGGACGATGCTGAGGAATTGTCTTGACTGCTTGTAACGAACGAGCCCTACCTTGCTTTGTGACCGCGGATTGGTTGGTTGTTTCGGTTTTTGTTTCTCTCGCTTTATTCACTTGTGACAGCCGGCTTTTTTATGCTACAAAAGTCATGTGACAAATTAATAAGGCCTTGACCTTCATGTCGCTGTGGTCATTATGTACACTTAATTCGTCAGAGCCGAAACACATGCAGCAAAAGTTAATCCAGAATGGTAACAGAACATCTATGCTCAGTGGAAGAAAAGATATGTGCACACATCGTTTGTGTCAGTTGGGATGTATGTAATTGTTGAATGGTGTCAGTATGATCACATATCGACCGCACAAGAGTTCTGCTAACGTGGTGAGTGTGTACCTTCATCGGTTGCTTCACATGCTTTGCTATCCAGACTGACTGGAGTAAGATGTCCGTGTCCATGTATGGCACCGCTGTGTATCGTAGATGGATGTGTAACACGATATGCTTCCATATAACTGGCTAGAAGGACCACACGGTGGTTAACCGTGCATTGCAATTGGATTAAACAGTCGGATATGTACATTGTTAGTTACGACGATGATGTTCAGGAAACGTTATTTGTGTCAAGATGCGATGTACCTGTAGCCTCTAAACAAACGAGTTTCTACCGAATAGTTGCGATCACCCTGTGATGTAACTGTATAATCCGTCAGGATTCATTTCTATACGCAGTCCATTGGGGCAGCTGTAGACCTATTGATTCGAGACGGAACAAGACAGAATGTTGAAGATTTACTCGGATAAAATTGGTTTTGTACATAGATAAGTAATATTTAGCAAATTATACAACTTACAACCAAGTGAACCCTGAACACGGAATTTAACCATCAGCAAGTATCATTCGGTAAGAAAGCGGTAGCGTAAGGAGTTTAGTGAGGCGGTACAAAATAAACAGAGTTCAAACGTGGATCCTTAGTACCAAGTTAGAGTATGTTACGTGTGACAATATGAGAAATGTTTGCCCAGTATTTAGTATAATTAATAAATAGTGATATGCATAAAAGACTTACTGTGCTGTGGTTTGACCAGTAGGGTATAGGAGCAGTTGGGGTTGGTCTTGTTCGGGCTGCTGGTTGTTGATGGGGAGCTGGATATGAAGGTTCGATGGTTCGAGCCTTCCGGGGGACTCTGCCATCGCACTCTCAGTTTCACTTGTAGTAATTCGGACGTGATTTTCATTGATTCTGGGCGAAATCAACCGTACTTTGTGTTTGTTCATCTTAACGTCTACACCTATTCAGTCAAATATGACTGATATTTGTTGTTTGAGTTGAATGTTCTTATATTCTGGACAACTGGAAACACTACATTAGCTGTCATTGGATGGCAAGATCCGCAAAATGTTCTGTAAAAAAGGCAAACTATTTGAGTTCCATTGTGACTAAGTTTGTTCAGCCAACGTCAACTTGGTCTGCTGGTATGCTTGCGAGTGACAGTGTTCGTGTAAAGTTAGGTGTTACTTTTTCGGCGCTCCACGCTGTTGGTGTTGATAGTCCCATACGCAACAACAAAGGTGTTTCCATACATTTTGCGGATGACCTCCAACTCTTATTGATTATCAGACATCAGTATTATTTACCATGCCAACCAAAATTTCCTTTGTTTATGAAGTGCGCATTTCCAATCGCGTTTCATAATGCTAACTTCAATAATATTCCTTATTGTTTTGTTCGCTCATGAGGTGTAAGTCGACATCCTCGGCAAATGTGCCGTTTCGGTATTCTTTTCGCGCGTCCATTAATAGAAGAGCGATGTAAGCACGTTTTGTCGGGATGTGACTGTCATCGCGAGAACCGAATTCGTCGTTGCCAGTATTCTGTTCGAATGTTCCTAGCACTCATCAACAAAGTTACAAAGGCATTGTGTGAACATTTGATTTGATGAGCATAACGTTTCTTCAGACTCAGAGTGAAGGTGAGTTTTTGAGGTTGATATCCGTCCACTATACAGACAGGATTAATTGGCTGACTTTCCGCCCGCTACCATCTGAAGCTACACCAGTGAATAGGTAGTTTATTGATAGCACTTGTTCCTTCCTCATCTGAGAAGTGCACTATTTTAATTGTCAACCCGCAGTCTTTGTCCCGTTTACTTTTCAGATCACTTTGGCCATGTTTGGTATACTGCTTGAAGGACTCTTATCTAATGAGTTGTTTGGTCGAACTATCCTTCCTCACGTTCATTTGTCTGTGTTCTCGGTTAGGTAGTTGTCTCTTGTTGATCGAGACTTGTCGGGAGACATCTTCACTAGTATGTGTGTCCATCTGACCCGCTCCCACAACCCTGCCATTACCAGTGATTGGTTATAGCATTGACAGATTCTAACTACGTTCCCCGTACGGTGTTAAACTTGATAACGTAGTGCTAACACGATATGCTAGGTATTACTCAGACCTGGACAGCCTGTGCAAAATACATTAGTGCAAGTCGAAAGCAGCTGGGAGTGGAATTCTACTGTGAAGCTGGTTGTGCAAACTTAGTGTGATCGTCACTGGGCACTTCGTCCTCCTGGATAGGTCACATGCACGCTGGCTAAATATCAGCTCTCCCGGACTGAATGAATTAATTTATTATTAGTATGGTTGCTGTGTTCTCGGGGCCGGTTTACATCTGCTGACCACCGCTCACTCAGCTAGCCATCAGTTCGTCTGACTCATCCTCTTCTCTTCGAGTTGTTTGACCCTGAGAAATCCCTACTTGCGATCGTTTGAAACGTGGAAAGTAGTTCAATTTAGTTACGATTTCGCCATGGAGGTTAGGCAGAAAAACGCCTATGTAAAACCTTTTGGAAGAGTGATTCAAAGATGGCACGGACAGTCCCATTCTACATTGTGATGGTTGTTGACTGCATGCATTAACTGCTTTATGACCAACCGGAAATAGTGAGGTGGTCATTCTGTATAAGAACATATGTTAGAAACATTTACATAGAATATTGCCTGGCCACATTGAGTGAATGTTTCAGGATCTCAGCGGCATGACCCAGCCATGAAGCCTTGTATGGGAGTTCACTTCGTCTGACAACGAAAATCTTGCCCTTTTCGGAATGACATTCTACCAGCTATCTTATTTTTGTCCAACCGTGTAGGGTGCTTGGGATGTGGCGTCCAGTCAGGTGGAACAGGAAGGCCCATTGAATGAATGGTATTAAGTAGTGATCACCTGGAAGGTCGGTTTCGATAAGCCAACGTTCATACTTCAGCGTACACCTGGTTGTTGGAAGCCACAGTCGTGTTATGTCCGTGCCGATTAACGGGTCCTGGCCATTTGTTTTGTTTGATAATAGTGAAATTGCATGGATGATGAGCGCCCGAAAATACTCCGTCAACTTTCTACCTTACAATATACATAATCGAGAATTCGAAGCTCGTAGGTTAATTGCAGTAATGTGAGGTAGCAAAATACTTGCGGTACGTTGAGGTCTTGTCTGTGTTAATGTGTCAGTGAGAACGGTACGAGTTGGTCTGTCAATTAGAAACGAGGTGGAAATGAGTTATTATTTCGAGTGAGGTTGCTCGAACTGTGCGAAAATATTCATAAGAAGTCAAAGCAGCAAACAAACTTGAAATGGCTCCTCAACTGGAAAACAAAGTCAGAAAACCTCGGGCTTTCCGGACGACGGTCTCAATCGATAAATCTAGATGCTGAAACGGAAATGACGAGAGCAACAGTATATCGCATCGGTGAGCCGGATTAAGAATGGCTATCGGTGTCAAGATCGGCCAACTTATCTCCCGAATTCAGTCATTATTAGACACATTGTTCACTTAGTCTGATCAGGTTCATGATTCTAACGTGAATGAGAAGTTTATGGTCACAGGGTTATCTACTGTAGGCAGCAGAGCGTCTTTGCTTTTTCTGCTTTCGAATTGGTCCGAAAATTCGTACGGTATTCACACAATCTTGTGGCGGAAAGTTTGGATGCGAGTGGTCGACCATACCTGCTGTTAAGTCACTGGCGATATGGTTATCACAAACCTTAAGTCCGGAATGCAAATTTCGCACTACTGATAAGTTTCAATAAAGAGGAAACTCAGGTCTGGTGCTTCCTTAGAATGTGGGCCAGCTGAGAAGATTCCCTGAATGCGGAAGTGGTGATCGAATACGGGTGGCGTTCAGTTTGAAATAATCCCCAGTTTGTTCATGCAACAAAACAAGATGGATCATGACGATACGTTAGGTTGCCTAACAAACTTCGGGATTACTGATAAACGGGGCGTTTATTCTCCGATCAGGAACCAGTGATATTACATGTTGTCTCATCTGAGTAAGCGCATCTTACATGTCTGTGTGCGAACTGGTGGCCAAGGTGAAAGGGAACATGTAAGTGGTTTGAAAAATTCCGTAGGATTGCATGAAGCGAGTATGAATCTGAAACGTCAGTTAAGTAAAGCACAGCATGGATTAGTTAACAAGTTGTGTTGTAAGGGTCGTCTTACTGTTGGCGGAGTGGTCTAAAAGACGACGCCACGCAAAACCCTAAACCAGTTTTGGAGGCCTCCTCTGGCTGTCTAACTTATCTAGAGAGTTTGACAAAGCAAGAAACATGCTTACTGGAAATTTAGTAAGCATTGCACAATTTTATCCCAGACGAGAAGCGGTATGGGTGGTAAATCTATGTGGCTGGAGGTTACCGGTTGATCAATAGCATTTAAATCGATACCCAAGTACTCAATGTTCCGTTGGGCTTGACGTGTAGTGGTTGTCTAGATGTTTGCATGCGTGCGCGCTTGTGCATGTGCGTTTCTGCACTCGGGCGGACGTGTCTATGTGCATGGCTAATGTGGCTGGGTGCGGAGATGCAGATTTTGTGTCTGGGTGCGGTAGGGTATTCAAATTTGTCCACCGTAGGTTCGAAAATATGCGCATACTAACTCCGGTGTTGTTATAAGCTATTTCTATTTGAAAGGATTCTTCTTTCCAGTAATTATCCCATCGATTACTGAACTCACCCAATGATGCTGTATGGTTCCATTCTAATTTGGGCATGTGCAACTAATCGCAACGTACCCTAGCTGATTGTGTCTGTCGACCGCTTAAACAACAGTCAAATCTGTCTGTGCTACAAAACGATTAACATACCGGCGAATCAAATGTTCTCCGTCACTCTTGTCTTTATTGTACCAATATTTCACTGAAACAACACAGTTGACTTTTGTGTGACCGCAGTGACTTACCAAGGGAAGAACGTAAATAATTGAATTAAGAATGTACTTACAATATTTCCTGCTGGTTAAATGGAAAACCATGTTGACAGAAAGTTGGACGAATGTGGGGTCACCGTTTATTCGCAGATGTTTACATGGCAAAGTGACCACCCGCCAAATTTCGTCAGGAACATCACCTTTAATGAATCGAAATTTGACAGTACTATGCATATAGTCGGTCAGTTGGATAATCCCTGAACTGTCAACGCACTTCAGTGTGGCGCCTAGTGAAATCACTTTCACGATTTCCCTCACCAAATTCAGTACGAATGAAGTCAAGCAGTTTGACATCCTGTTTAACATGTTATTGATAAATGGGTTGTGAATAACACAACGTTACTCTCAAGTTGTAATAGTCTATGTTTCATCCACTTCGGGTGGTCTTCCTCAGGATTATAGTGAACGAATTTACATTAACATAGGAACAGATGTCACGTAGGATTTGCCACGGTTAGGTCAATCTGCGTTGAATCCGAACTGATTGGTCGAATCCCTTGCTCATTAAGCGTGAGCTGAGACTGACGTAGATGTGTCTGTGACTGGTTTTGTTTATCCATCCACGCCACATTGTAGACAGAGGGTTTGCTATCATTTCGTTCAACGTAAGCGCGTCGTGTCTAAATGGTGTGTGTTTCAGCACAGCATCTCTCCGCATGGGAGGGCAGACCCTTACGAATCACTCGAGCTTGATTAAACCATGTTATGATTCTCTTACAGTGCATGTAGTACGATAGCCGAGTCCTTTTCCAGCTTCCAAAGTTGATATGCCTCTTTAGGGGTGCATAAAACTTGAATACTTATAAGACCTATTGCTGAATACACCACCAATCCAACTTACAAGTTGGCCAAGTTCATTAGCCGTATAACCAAACGATCGCAGAACAAGTTAATAAGCAATGTTTAAGATTCTTTTATGTTTGGTAACAAGCTTGAGAAAGTGATATTATGTAATAATGAGACTTTTTATAAATCTAATGTGACCTCACTTTACAACAGTGTACCGGTAAAACATAGGGTTGATGTTTTTAAACAGCTATTAGAGAAGGATGACTCTCTTAGTGCACGTACTGAGTTGTCGCTTCCCGAAATTGTATCCAGTCTCTTCTTGGCTCCCCTAAACCGTCCAACAATATTTCTGCTGACCATCGTAGAGATAGGAACGCATAAGCAAGTCTCTTTTCGTTTCGTAGCACTCTACACACCTATGAATGTAACTGTAAATTTTAAACTGAACCGCTTCAACGCTTCATTGCATCCTTTGCATTCAGATATGCCTTTCGGCTAGCGCACTTCGAAAGAAATCACTAGACTCGAGTTTTGCCCTTATTGCTCATTAGTCGTGCATATCCTTGTCCGGGCCGGAGGTTGCAATCTAGTCATCGTGCATGTGACGTTAGAATATTAACCACAACACCAGTAACCGCCAAACAGGCCTGATCGAATACCCATATCCGAACGCTCAATCACAACCTTGTGTGAATAGTGGTCAGCTTACCCGATCATTTCGAAGGAATAATGAATAAAATCGCTCTGTTCGATGCAGTCGGTAATCTCGTGATCAGGACGTCTCAATCAGGTCGAAGTCACTGTTTTCATTAGTCCAAATGACCAACAGTAAGGACAAACTTAGCTAAAACTATTGACAACTTGTCTCACAATACATTATGCTCACATTCGCAGCAGTTTGCCTCTTCAGCCTAAACATACACTGTTTGTTGACACCAGTTTGTTTATGGCATTGCAACATGCATCGCACAACACCCTCCTTTTGCGAACTCATCATGTGTGGCTCAGTCATGGGATGACCAGATCGTGTGGGCGAGCGACTGCGTATCAGTTGCTCTTTGTTGGGAAAAGTTGCTGACGCAATCAATCTCGTTACCGTGGCAGTGAACTCTGATTACTCCCATGTGATGTTCGTTCATTTCAATGTTTTGTCGCCAAGCCCTCAACCTATATAACGGAATATTTTATGTAATCCACTGATGAGAATAAACGAAATGCTTGCATCTCGCAATGTATGTGTTCTCGCCGTCTTATTGAACTGGATAACAGGAACTCAATGTTTCAAACGCTGTCAAAGAGGTAGTGTCACCTCCTCTAGGTCATTTTATTCAGATTAGCTAGTTTACAGGGTTCGTTCACATCAAGCCCACTGTTGTCCCTTGGCTGTCGCGGTCAATCTTATCTGTTCCTCGTGTTTACAAAACAATCCGTAAACACACTGACTTAGTTGTGGCTATGATCTACCTACATAGTGACCATGATCACAGATTTCACAACTCGTTGGAGTTGCCTTGTTTATCTGCTCTTAAACTCAAAATTGTGTGCCATGCCAAGCACTATTTAGATGGTCAACATTGCTGAGTCATGAAATAATGGACTGGAATTCAAGCGCTGGCCATAGCGTTGAAATGTCATTCTAAAAAGTAGCAGTATATGTGAAACTGAAAACATTTGTTTGTCTAAAGAAGACGACTGAAAAGTCTATTTGAATTCGATAGTTGTAATCAGTCCATAATCAGCAACTAACTGCGCTTCCGTAGTCACATGACGAGTTAATCTTCTAAAAGCTTTATATTGATCAACTATGGAGAAGATACAAATTCTCTGGAAGAACCTCTGATTTATAAAAAATATTATTGTGCAAAAAGTTTAACAACATTTCGACATTTCTATGCCAAATCATTTGTAACCAGTTTCACATCAGCGGCTTAATTCAGAATTGAATTAGTCAGCTTTGCAAGTGACTGTCCATCGGCAGTTTGTGTCGACACCAGGGTCACATGCTTTTAACGACCGGCTTACATCCAATACTTGAAATGCAGTGCTCGATTTAATCTGACACGCCAATGAAGACTGTTCTAGGTGACAGTACAGGAATGTCGTTAACTTGTATAGGGACGTTTTCTAAACTCAAACATTAACCCAGTAGTAAATTCCACTGTATACCAATACAGCTACTTGATGTTTCATGGTTAACTTCATTTTCAGATTCCATTGTTTTACCGGTTGATACTTAAAACTAATCAGTTGACAGGCTTGAACAGTCACCTGATATACACTAACGAATATTCGACGAAACCTTTGAAAGAGCTTTTAGCAGACAGGAATTTGTAAAATCGTATTCAACCTATGAGTCAACTAAATAGAATGAACATCATCCATGCAGTAAGATTTCTATCATCTTACTGGATAAGTCGACCGTTCTGAAATCAACATTTCCGTAATAGTTATGACAACAATATCTGATCTTCATGTAAGTGATCTTGAACACAGAAGTAGGACGGATTTGACTGGGCAACAACGGTACATTTACGGTGTGGTGTCTTGAGCAGGTTGATTAAAGGATGGAAAATGATGATATCAACTGCAACGTTTCCAGCTGGAAATGTCCTGATGTCATATTCGTGTGACTAGATGTTAATTTGAGATGTCTCAAATAGTTTCTGTGATTTTCAACGGCGTATGGCGGTACATGAGTGGTGTACACAGATGTAAACTGACTGACACACGAGTTGGTTAACTGTCAAAGGGTCATAGGACACAGACCCACCGGGTACAGGGAACAAACGAAACTAGCTCGCTTGGACCCACTTACTAAACTAACATGGACGTGATGAGCGATGTGCGTGTGGATGTGTTTGCACGACGTACAACGAACACGCACAACACCTCTGGCAAACCGGTCGTTTGATGACTGGTGCATGAGCGATCCATTCAGATTGGCCGTCGTCCGAACGACCGGTTAAGCAAGGTAGATCGTGTCTCAGATATCAGAGAGGTAACCATCATAGTGAGAGCCTGACCACTGCCGAGATGGCTGAATGCAGAGCTGAAAAACCTGGGGTAGTCGATCGATCGCAGTCTCTAAGCTTGGGCAATTAGTGCATCCCAAAGGTTTGCGGAATTTGGGAAGTTAGTGCAATCGCACCTTGGATTTAAACGATCTGCTGGTCGTCCCATACTTGCGAACCCAGCAACAAAATCGGGAGTCCAGACCACTTCACAGCATCTCCTACCGAACAACTTACCCAGAGATCTCACTGAGAAAGAGCTTTCCCAACCAAGTCGGGTCAGATGTAGGTTCAAAACGCCACTGTTGTCACATCTCCATTGTTCCATTGGTTTGGTCACCACAGACTATGAATCATCATCATCATCATCATCATCATCATCATCATCATCATCATCATCATCATCATCATCATCATCATCATCATCATCATCATCATCAT
>LUCH01017768.1:0-25283 GCA_013368495.1 Paragonimus heterotremus
GTGAACCTTGAGTCGTTAGCGAACGATTCAATACCTTCCACGAAAATCAATCGGTGTGCGTGCATGCGTCCTCGTTATTCGATCACATATCGCACAACTGGAGGTAGGACTAAGGAGATGCCCAGCATACATGGGTACGATATCCAAAGACCAGCCGATCGCTTGGTTATACATAAACAAACCAGACACGTGTAATCACGTGGGAAACCCCTTACCATGTCCAGAGTGAGAGAAGGGAATTGGGAATCACCACTGTAACTTGGCACGTCACTTTTGAAACAAAAAATTCCATTGGTTCTGTTTGGGCAATCACATTTACGGAAATTCACACTGCGCGCTATTAACATGCCACGCTGACTGCAGTGGTCACAACCAAAATAACCAGCATGGCCTTTGCGTTGCCCAACGAAGGAACGAGCCGGGATATCGCAGACATCCCTTAAGAAAAACAACGGAGACGCTTGTACAGCCCCCGGAAATGACCAAACTCTCGCGGCGGAAAGCGTTAACCTCATCACGACACTGCCGCATGTACGCCTGAACATCCGTCGGCTTCAGTGGTCTTCCGTAAACACCAACCACCAATGGCGATGACAAAATGCTTGATAACTCTGCCGAGGATTGACCGCAGCTGTGTGTGAGAGGAATTGTACAATCGCATACCGTCAATTTTGGCTGCAGGGACAGTTCCTTGAGAACAGTTTCTGGAGGCCGACAGATAACAGTGTAAAAACCGCGGATCAAACCAATGTGGACATAAAATCCATCCCCTACGGCCACTTTACCACAAGTTCTCGCAGTGTACATTAGAGTTTGAGGGTCTTCGAGCAATTCAGGTTAGTAATATCTTATGGATTTGGGTATGATTCGCTAGTCTTTCACTGAGCTGTTTCCTTGTAAGAATCAGCCAACAATGTCTTGCAGAAATGTACGTTCAAAGGGGGTTAAAATCAAACACAACGATCCTACACAGAACATTCAAAACAATGTTTTTCCTATTACCTTCAGCTGGTTTATTTCGCGTTAGTGCATGAAGTAGCTCAGTGAGGTTCAAAGTGGACACGCTGACAACGTTTGATTTGACCGCCTCTAGCAGTGGCTTTTCACAAATACCTTGTTTGCATTTTAGAATGGATTTAAAAAACCACCTATCAAACCAGAAGGTGCAGCATTCGGTTCCACCAAATTTGGACAGCTATTGCTGTGTTCCCACCTTGACGCTTGTCCACATCGGAAACACTTATTCAGCCGCACGGATGTTCTTCACTTTTGATAAATAATAATAATAATAATAATAATAGTAATAATAATTGTATATTTCTCAAATCATCTGTGAGAAACACGCTCAGATAAGCGTGAACAGTAGTTGACAACAAACGACGATTTTTTATCTTACGTTGAACATAACCAATATTGTACACTAACGTGATGAAATCAAAGAACGGACCACGACAACCTAATGGCATTTGATGTCAACCCACACTGAGCGTAATTAGCTACGTAACAGCGACGCATTAAAACAAAAAGGACATATTTACGCATGAGCCTCAATGCCGACAGCAGAACCAGAGAAATTACAGGAAATATACAGCATCCAATAATGTCCTCTATTTGTCGTAAAAAATTCATTTATAGACAAAGCTCCATTTTGCCCCCGAATAGACCCATTTTACCCCATTTTTAAAGAAGCTGTGTGCTGCATGGGGAACCTTATTTTGTGAGACAAAAGGAAATGTGTCAAGGTTTGTGTGTTCTCAACAAGACTTTTTGCATCATTTACTCGAACTAGGTAAACTTTCACTTTATTAAATTTCCAGAACGTTTTGTAAGAAAGGAAACCGACTCTCAACTTGTAGGGGACTGGAACGTTCCCGTCTAGAACCGTGCCTATTCTCCACAATAATTGAACCAGAAAATCGAGTAATGGACCACGCCGTCTGTTGCAAGGGGACTGGGAAATTGAGTTGTAAGCAATGCCCGACAGAATCAACTCACGATTAGTCGGTGTCGAGTGATCGGAAATTATTATTATTAATAGATGGTCGAACAAACTAGAGAATACAGATGTGCAATCGGACAATATTTATAGTGTCAACTGTAGTGTCCACGGTTCACAATTTTTTTCATAATTCATTTTTGGACGGTTTGTATATATCGTTTGGTTACCTTCATCTGTACGCTTGTTTGAGACCATCACAATCACTCTTTGACTTGAATCGTCAACACGAATAAACGGGAGTTACCGCACATTATCTCCGTCTTCTTCGTTCAAGCGGATTTTTGGGCTGGTAAGGTGATCGAACGGCGACATATTTTAGCTCCGCGTATTGGCTCATCTACCGACGCTCAGCATTCATCATCTCGCGTCGCTTGTGTAATTATCTATCGGTCGTCCAACGATTCTCATCTCTGGCGCTGTCCTTCTTTCTTTTGGTGGTCTGCTCAATCCAGCGAACCTCGGCTTATCTGTCAGTCGTTCCGATTTTACTGACACGTCTTCCGTTTGGTTTGCACGCTTACTTTTCTAGCCTACCCATTACCAGTACATCTCTCCTTTGATATTACCATATTTTAGTCATTTTTATCATTTGATTCATTAGTCCACTACACAACAATGAAAATGAATAGCAACATAGTTGGAATACGTGAAAACCCATGAGTCTTTCTACAAATTCGTGTGTCAGCCTACTTTTGGTGGGTGTGTTATGAGTGTCACCGGGTAGATTGAAGCATGTTCCACGGTTTAGTAACTTTTCCTTCTTTGTTGCAACTGTTCGTTTCAGACTAAGCTATGACAGACTTCTTATCGTATTTCCAAACGTTGCTGGAAAATCTCAGTTTGTCTGGAAATAATATATGGTCCTTTAAGGTCGATCTCTTTTAGGACTTCGGTTCGATTTCCGTCCGGGGAAAGCGTTCATTTGTATAAATGCTCGAAGTTCGGGACACACACCCACCTGTGTATTGCATTGTGAGAGTCTGCAACGGCTTCTCAGAAGTGACTGGTGTTCGACGTATCTAAGAGCAATAAGTTTGAAGGCTCGCTGGTTTGTGTTACCACTCTAAGTGTGTAAAACCATTAACGAATAAAAGGGTGAAGTTGATCAAACAGTTTTCAGAAGAACAGCCAAGGTACTAGTTAAACACACGGACCAGTGATGGACCCAGTTTGGGTCATTCGGAAGTTTAAATAGTTCTTTTGGATCACTAAACGTCGCCAATATGCAAACATGATAGGGAAGTATACGATCCAGCTGTAAGTCTATATGGTACCATTGACGTGCATAGTTGCATACAAAAACTAAATGTGGTCTCCTGTAGTCAGCGATTCTATGTGGAATGTTATCTGGTATTCTAGGGAGAATTTTACACACTGTACAATAGGCGGGGTGGGGATATTTCCAGATCATTACAAGATGACAAATGGAGATTTACAGTGCATTTCCCACAAACGGTTCAGTTATGAATCAATGAAGCTTTGTCTGTTATACGTATCACTTCACGAACCGAGAGATATTAACGCAATATCACTGACGTTGTAATGATCTGAAAATTCCACCAGCTTACTTGTGACACGATGCTTGAAACAGTTAAAAACAAATTCAGTTGCACACCATATCTGGATTATTAAGAAATTTCGTGTGATGTACGTTATCTGACTGCTTATCTACATACAGCGGCTGTACGGCTGTAACAGGATATCTACACAATTCCGGTGTACCTGCCCGCCGATTGTCAGTCTCTAACCTCATTAGCTAACTTCAATGTCGGTGCCGTCCACAGAATTATGAAAGAGCATTTATATATCCAGTTAAATAACAGGCCGTCTCTGTTCTCAACTACATTTTCGTAAACCACATCTGGTAAGTTCCTACCTGGGAGAATAGACTTTAAGGTGCCATAAACCAAAGAGTGAATTGGACGTTTATGATGTTTATGGTCTGACTTCGGTGCTGCACAGAGTGTAGGGACACTCCTACAAGTCTGCATTCCGAAATTGATCGCTTCCCAAATGACAATAGTGTGAAGTGTAGCCAACAGCACGGAGCTTCAAATATTATCACAAGGAAGGAAAAATGACAACTAACCAGCTCCCAACGTGTACGGCACATGAAGAAAAGTGTAGAACTTCCAGTCACAAGGAATAACCTGCACAGGTGTGCTAGACAAGTACATCTTATGGGGGGGTACCAAGTTTTGAAACAAAATTGTTATAACATTTCGCCATTAGAAGATGTCGTTACACAGCTTCCATCTGGAAGGATACTAAGGTAAATGTGGGTCCTCGGTGAATGACGTAGCCATGAAATAAGTGGATCATATAACAATCTACTCTTCACTGAAAAGTGAACGTCCATTTCCCAGAAAGCACACGGGAATAACCGGGAGAACGATGCACATCTTCCATACGGAACTAACGGTGTCCAGTCCAGAATGGTTTATTAAAATTGCTCAATTACTTAGTGTTCGATGTTTGTCAATTATAGCGCGCCACTTAATCCCAACGGACTTGTAACTGAGAATAAGCGGAGATAGGCTTGTTCAGTGCTGGATGGGGTCTTCAACAGTTGTAACCCTGAACGAATAGCAAAGTAACCATATCAGGCGAGAAATAAGTTCATCGTGTAGGCGCAGCCACCAGCATAGGCGCATCGCTGTAGGCCAGATGATTCGCCATTGTAAATCTCAGTACTTTATCTCATCGTTTCGTTGGTGCTGATTCTCTCAAAATACACGCGATCTCTCTGTTACTGACTTTTTGTCTCCGACGTCTTCATTTTTTCAACTGGCAAACTGCGTGCGGTTATAAGAGAAATGGACAGTGAGATTCAAAACAGTTGAAGTAGAAATGTGAGCAACGGATAACGAAATTAGTGCCAGTAGCTGCTACACTATGAATGTCATTAACGCACAATTGTTTAGAACGTACGCATGATGCTTTATCTTCATTCTGGCACTCACCGTTTTGATATTAGCTCCGGCATGTTCAACAGTTTTAGGGATAGATAACTTATGGCAGTCAGAGTAGCTAGCTATTTGACGAACCACCGCTACTACCTGTAGGTCTATTAAATGACACCAGGAAGGCTCTTGAAATAAACGCTTCAATTTTATTGATCAAAATTACTGATCTCGTTAAGCTGACCCAGAAGTTCGTGCTGGATGAGGTGGCGCGCCAAGAACTGTTGACGGCAGGAGGATTTAGTGAGACGTAACAGACAATGGTAGCAATCCGACACGTTTGGCTTGCATATTATTTGGATGTTTCTGGCAATAAACTCAAATTACCAGGGATTTAAGGAAGGTATCGTCAGCGTGGATTTGAATACAACTCCGATAAAGTCGAAAACGGTCCCGACGTACTGCGATTTGACTGTGGTCAAATTCAGTCCGAAACTACATATTTTTGCACACCCGTTCGAAATTGATCCCCTGAAAACTCGTGCTAGATTTCAGTCGATACCGGGCCGGAATCAACTGGTTTCAAAGGCGTGTATCTGTTGATCTAAGTAGCAATCGGTGAAATTAGGGTGTATTACAGACTCTGTGGATTAAAGCAAGCAGCAACAACAGAGGGAAATTGATAACCTAACGAGGTTGCGAGTAAATGAAACTCTTTCAATGTGCCAAAGCAACCTTTAGGAAAGTAGCGGAAAACCCCAAAACACGCGCCGTCCTGCTGGATGATAACCACATGAGGGAAAATGTTATCTTAGGAACTTCGAGGAATGGAGTGCACAAATTTATTTGTCATGATTGTTAATCATTGTGGGCCATCACGATGAAGGACTGCTCCGCAGGTGCTACTACGAAGAGGTGTGAGAGGTAACTTGTTATGGAGTGACCGAAACTTAAACCAGCAGAGGCCGTGAAGTGTAAGCTTTCACACGTGCACTATATTTCTGAGACCGATAACCTTTTCAATGGTCGCGCGTTGAACTAAATCAACAGCCAGCATCTCTCAGTTAGCTAGCATCAACGACTTGGTTAACTCACTCAATCAGCTTCCTCATATAAACACCCTGAAGTGTTTGAAACAATCTCATGATCAGCTGGTTTGTGATACTGTTGACCGTTTGAAGAGTAGCGAACCGAATATAGCGATCATATTGTGATGATAGACTGGAAGTAGTTTACATATTTGGGCGTCCCAATTTTTCTCCACTCCAGTTCTCTTGAAATCTAACGGGCTGGGCGCACCGAAAGGGACGGAACCGTTTCTGGCGTCTTCCCGACTGACGCACGTGTGCATTTGCCGTCACTCAATGAGAGACTTCAAATGTCCGAGCGGCGTCTAATCACGTCAAAATTGATCAGTAGTGCAGCGACAGTGCTGACGTTCTAGGCTTATAAATAGCCGAACGAAGAAGAATTGCGTTGAAAATATTACCCGAAACGTCGCCACAGTAACATGCGAAAAATATAGGACGGAAAAGTGAACTTCGAAAATATTTTACAAAAATAGGGGAGAGTGAAGAAGGGTTCATGGGGGTTTCGAATCCGAAAATTCCACGTTCAAGAGAGGAGGCAAGCCAGCCAGGGATCCAATCTTGGATATATTTAGTGAGAGTAATTGGTAGGTGATCATGGGATTACTGCTTCTTAACCGTATGATTAACAACGTCGTATGTGATTCGGCTAACATTACTACCCCATCGGTCCATTTGCTGCGTTATTTTTATTGCGTATAACTTAGCACTAGGTTCGAACTAAGTACAACTGCGTTCATATTGCGTATTTCTGTCCACCAAAATATAATATACTCCCAATTTTCATGCATAAGGTGGCTATGTAAGATACGGACGATAGTCACCGTGGGATCGACGAAGCTAGTATCTGCGATGCGGCCATTCCTTTGTTTTTCAGATGGCTGTTTACGAAAATAAGCGTATTTGTTACTTTTGACCCCATAGAATTGAGGCAGTATTCAGTTGTTGAAAAATGAGTGCTTACTAGAACGCCCTTAGAGATGGCACGTTTCAGCCGGCCTTTCATTATTTCGCGTAGATCATTAGTATTGCTGATGAACCGACATCTAGCAGAAGAGTGGCGACCACCAACCTTCAAGTTAGACATGATCGTAGCTTCTTGTTTAAATTAACGAAAATGACAGCCCACGAAACGTGTTTATTTTACCGAGTTACCGGTCCTGTTGACTTGCTTACGTCCATACTCTCGTGTCCAAGCGGTTGGTATCTTCGCAATTCCCGAGATGTTTCTTTTATTCAACTCACTGCTCTTACTTTGACTTTGTCATATTGTTATTAGGTACCTTATTTGTACTTTGTGTGTTCGCCTAATATGTCTCATTGGGGCTTTCGGAAAGTCGTGTATACACTGGCAAGGCTTGTTGTTCTTTCCTTTCCCCACGCTTTTACTAGTTTCTCATACTATAGCACCTTAGCGATAATGAACCCGTCTTTATGACTATCTACTATAGGCTGAAATAGGCCTCTTAGCGGACTAATAATCAATTTGACGTTCAGCTGTTTGCTAGCGTAACTGTTCATGGTCCACTGTATGAATGCACTGAGTGGATAAATGAAGCGCTATCTGACAAGTCCTTTGAAACCTGGACTGTCATGACGAACAAACCTTTGTTACAGAACGGAAAACCTCCACGTAAGCTGGTGTGGATGTCCCTGCCCTTTCTTTCTTGCTTTTCTACAAGTATTGTCATTGAACATTCAATAGGCAGGCTTTAAAGATCAAATGTACTCATTTCAAGAGGTGTTAGGATAGTCCGTATAATGTGGGATGGCATATGATGGAAAGAGAGCTTGTATTGGTGTTTGCGGAATTTTGGCTCGATAACGTACTTATAATATGTCCTTTTTACACAGAAGTATCCTCTTTCCGCTCCAAACTCTTGCTTACACTTCTAGCTTGGAGTGTCAGAATCAGCTATTTTTCTTTTAACTTCATCTTCGTTTTTAAACTTCGTACAGTTTTTGTTACCTCACCATCCTCCTGGTTACAACCTGATTAGGTCTCATGGCGAATACGCGTTTGAACTTTCGACAAAATTGTCACTACCCTGGCTCTTTCATCCCATATAACCAAGTGGTGAATTATTAAAACTGTTCATGGGCGATCACGCAAGAAAAGTAGACCGTTGGCTAGAATGTGGAGGTTGTTACTTCAGTATGAGTTTGGTTGTGCTCGCAAATCCCTGGCACACTTTTCTATTCAGATTGTCATATCGGTCCATTTAGGTGGCGCAGGAGGGAAAGGGGTTTCCACGGAATTCTGTTTCCCTTTGCAACTTTCACCCCACTGGGGAGCAGCAGCTTACCGTGGTGTTCAGTTCGTGTGTCTTAATCGATTATTCAGGGATTTCTGGTAAAAAGAGTTAGTCTTAGCTACGTCTTTTAATCATGAAGCATTTCATCGCCGTCCTTTATATTAGTCTTGATTATTAACGGGTACCCCGTCCGAAACTCTGACTTTTTGAGTATAAGGGTGAGGTGTTCATCCTAGAAGTAAGTTCTGTGAGCGTTCATGCACATTTGTGGTGTGTGGCTGCTTTTTTGAATGGTAGACGGCACATTACAGATTTCGTCCTATCATGAGACTACAGAAGCTCTGCACTAACGTATGGCTATAAAGAACATAACCACTGTCCTTTGACTATGTCCCCAGGCTGTCTGTGATAGTGAACGCGTGCTTTGCATCCAGTTTCCATCAAGTCAATTAAACTTTCGAATGAGGTCTGATACAACAATTTGGGGATTATTCCAAACGGGGTATAAACCACTGAAAAACTCACAGTAATCCCATCCCATATCATCCGAGGCAAACGCTGATACCAGAAAAAAGAACAAGGTAATCGACAATGGTGAACTTGAACGTAAACAATCAAGCAGATGACTGTGTTTTCTGCGATTATGATCGAATGCAGCATGGGGGAACGGGTACCTCTGAGTGATAGGTCAGTATGCCGAGGGATCGTAAGATTTGTGTTATTGTGGTAATGACTGGGAACGTCAAGACAAGCTCGCATTTGCCTGGCAAAGGTGTGATGCCGGTTAGCTCGATGCGATGTCCCAGGAATTCCAATGAGCCAACTCCAAGTGCGCACTTATCGATGTTGGTTTTACTATCGTATTGCGCGAAACGATGGACAACTTGACGAAGATGGGACGAGTGTTCCGCATTCAAGCGACTAACGATCAAAACATTTTCGATGAAAAATATGCGAACGGGATTTCACGCAGTACTTCGTCCATGGGTCGCTGGAATTTTTGAGCTGCATTACGAGGCCCGGAGGCATCTTTGTGGACTCAAAAAGTCTGAAAGATCTTGAAGTGACTGTCTCCAGGATGTCCTCTTCGGCTACCGGAATGTGATAAATGGCGCGTACTGTCTAACTTAAGGGAAACCAAGGTGCCAGCGAGTTCTGAAGAAAATCCTGCATATGCTTCATAGGGTACTCGTCCGGGATCATGCAGTCGTTGAGAACATGGTAATCACTACAATGTCTCTATTGGCCCGAAGACTTTTTGATGTCGCTCGAGAGCTCTTCAAAGGTCGAGCTATGCCTAACAAAAGTATTTGTGTGAATTCAGCTTTTGTTATTTTAGGTTTTCAAGCGGCACGGACGAAATGAAACCGGAAAACCGCGTGATGTAATATGATGCTCTACATTATACCTAATTGTCTCCGTGTGTGAGCACGACCGGGGCAAACATGGAGAATCCTCCGATGGTGCGGCGAACGATGATATTGATGACAAAACGGGTCAGATGCTGATTAATGTGATCGTCTACTGGATGCCGTTTACTTTGTAAACCGTAGTGTTGTCAGTTAGCTTACACATCCAGACGTCAACAGGAAGGACAAATGTGCCAGGAAGTCTGTGTCGATAAGAGGTGCCTGAACGTCAGAAAGCAGGAATCTCTACTGAAAATGTCACCGGAGACTATGGTCGAGAGCGAATGAGCGTTCTTCGAAGCTTTTGATTGGACTTTGATTTTCGGCCCGTGAAGTGTACTAGACAGGCTGGAGGTGGTGATTTAGCAACGGTGGAATAACGCTGCTCTCGGCTCTTATGTCGATAAGAAACTGCAAAACGGTCGACCGATCTTTAATACAAAATATTGTACTAGTACCTGGTGGGTCAGTGACGACACTCGCCGCTGCTAGCTAGCCTGTTGGTTCGACGGTGATACATGATCAGTGTGATAGGTGCAAGGCCGGATGTATTCCTCTGCCGTATGCCAAAAGTTTTGTTGGAGTGCCAGATTTAGACCGTGCAAGGCTACCGGATGGGTGTCACTTCGGCTCGTTGATCCGCATAGCCTTACTGTCCATACAGTTGCACAACCTCTCTATCAAAAGTTTTAGACTACCGCCAGTTATGAGGATTGGAGGGGACGACGTGGAAGCGGTCACGGTTGTGTGGTGACCGGTGATCTCGTGGCTCCTCTGGGACCCCCGCTGAAACTATGCTTTTCCGGTCGTTTTTTTCTGTACTCATGACTCCTTGTATGCCAGCTGTAGGAGGTCTGAAATGAGCTCAGTGCCACAGTCTTTGGTCATGCAACTATTTGCGAGCAGCGAGTGCCTGCCTTTTCTTTGACGACTTATCTAATACTCCATTCTTCAAGGTCGTTCAACCCGTATCTTTTTGGGCGTTACTTAGCGCACTCTCAGGTTCTACGCGCTTTCTGCTTTGTGCGCTTTTGAGTGCCGCTGAGTAGACTGTAGTGATACTTCGCGTGATCCCCTGTATAATGACACATGATTGAATATGTCTGAAAAAATTACCTAGTTCTTCGTTTAAGAGTCGTAGCGTCCACAGCTGCGTTATTAGTTAAGGCAAATTCGGGTTCCAATTCAGTCCACTGTTCACAAAGTATTGCCTCCCCATACGAATCAGAAGTGGGATAATTAGTGATTTGAAGCTTAGCAGTACTCTGAAATCTTCACGGCTAACACGTTGTAATTCCCTTCAGTGGAAGGGGTGTGGTCCCCTATGTACGTCATGAACTGTTACGGTTTCAACGAAGGTCGGGAACACATATTTGTGTTAAGCATCCACGCGTAGTAGACGACGGACACCTAGCAATGGTTAATAAATTCAACGACGTAGTATATTCGGTAAAAATAATTTGCATCCGTTAAGGACTTGGACCAGCAGTTTTCTTGATGATTTTGAAAACTAGGCACAGTGAGTGCATATATACGTGTGAAGGCTCTGGACAACCACCGTCACAATAAGAGCAAATCACAGGTGGACAACTAATAATAGTAGTAATGGTATACTTCTCGACGTGTCTGTGAGAAACACACCAAATAAGCGTGACCAGTGTACACACTGTAACGCGACACGCATGAATGCATACAATACACACATATAGTAATTGTGCAATGCACCACTTATGAACATAAAGTAACAAAACAGACAAGGTAAGGAAGAAACATTCCGGTTTATGAAAAAGCATTTGGGACGTTTGCTTCTAAAAAGGTAGTCCTCAAAACCTACAATATTGGATAAAAATGTTGACCAGTTTTATCAATTCTCGCCTCGCATGGTTAACATCGGCCTAGTTACCACGCGGGTTCAGGGCAGGGCTAGCCAGGTTCAGCGGGAGTTCCGATTGGCATATGAGGAGAACTTGGCTCAACAAGCCAAGCAAAACTCAAAGGCATATTACAGTTACGTTCAGTCCAAAACCTCCTTCCGAGTGTCCGTTGGGTGTATCGGTAACGAACAAGGAAAAAACGCGTCCACTAATGAACAGAGGGCCCGAGCGTTGCTACAGTTCTTCGAGAGGGTGCATACAGAGGATGATGGCAGGTCACCGCAGGTTGACTTCGCGCCTGAAGTACCCGTTATGGAGGAGGTGGTAGTCACTGCTGGAGAGGTGCGGAGTGAGTTGGCTGAACTGAATGTTACAAAAGCAGCGGGCCCAGATGATATTCACCTTGCAATTCTAAGACCACTTGCGGATGTATTAGCTGCCCCCTGGGCTGGTTTATTTAACAAATGGCTTAGTGAAGCCAAACTACCTGCGGATTAGAAATTAGCAGCTGTCACACCGATACACAAAGGGGGCAATAGAAAGAGGCCTAAAACTACAAGTCTGTCAGCCTCACGTCAGTTGTACTCATCATCATCATAGAGAGCAATACATCAATGGTTTACACTGGTGCTTAACTGCCACACAACCAGGAAGAAGAAGAAACATGCCTCGTTTAGGAAAAGAAAGGTAAAAAGGAGAGGGGGGACCCAGTCGCTAAAAATGGCGACGTCTCTGTTCAAACATACAACATCAAGGCGCCTACACCTTGCGAACAAACAACCGAGCTGTAAGTGAAAGCGAGGCGTCATTAGCAAGACAGCTTCCTTGCGGCTTTCACTGCTCCGCGTTGGTTGCATTGAAGGTGTTAGAATGGGTCTCAAGAGATAAGATAGCGCAACATTTCACCAAGTGTAAACTAGTGGCGGCTCAAAAAATGGCTTTGTAAGTAAGAGATCTTGTCTTTCTAACTTATTGGCCTTCGTAGATGAAATTACTCTACGGCTTGAAAATAGAGATCATGTTGAGGTCTGTTACTCGGATTTTAGAACGGCCTTCGACTCCGTAAATCACAGACTTTTAATATTAAAGTTAGAACCATTTAATATACCTCCAGGTGTTTGGCGCGGGTGCTTGTGCTTCTTATGTGCATTTTGTGGCCAGTTGCGGAGTTCAGTGTGCACACACGAGCCCTTAAGAAGCATCTTTTTTGAACACGCTCTTGGATTGATGCGAACAGTTATCCGGGTCTACGGACAAGTCAAGAACGGATAGTTTCATTCACGTGACAGATTTTGATCAACGGTCGTGAGAGATTTCGCTTGAATATGGATCATTCTCACTGTGTCAGGGATAGATGAGACTGGTACAGTGGTATTGATTACATAAATTGAGTGAAATACCACCTAGAGAGCTCACATAGACCATGCAGATTGTGCATCACCTTAGTAGAGGGTTGGGCACAATCTGTCCTCAACCACTTGGTCAGCTGCGTTCTCTTCAGCCTGAAGGAAATATAACAAAATTAAGGCCTTCCGGGTTTCGCTGATGAAAGCTCCATTCTTCGAAGTGGCAAAGCTAGTACTGGAGAAAACGCCTACAGTTCTGATGTCCAGCCTCTGATGTCCATTGACGTATTCTACGATGTATAGTGGTAGGATAGTATAATCTTCACGGTGACCTCAAGATATGTCAACATTGTATTAATCAGAAAGCTTCAGGGAGTGTAAAGGTCAACAGATCTGAAACCAAACCAATGCCCAACATAACGAAAACATCCTGGATGAAGGGCGCAGTCCTCTGTTCAGTGTTTGGTAAACATTTGTTGATTATCAAGGGTGTGTTATGATGCACCCACCTCCAAGTGATGACATTCTGTTGTTTGGTACATCACAAAACCAATGACACAAAAAGTATCCAATCCATAGGCACGTGATGTAGCCTGCAAGCCGACCCTTTCCTTTCTGGTGGTCCGTTACATTGGTGAACTAATTTCGGGGGAACGTGGAGATACCGGGGAAAAGCGCCCTTCAACAGTAGGGAATAACACAAGCAAACATGAGGCAAACGCTCGGCAAGCCATCACATGCCTCACACAAATGGAAAGCAAAAAGGCCTCAACAACGCAGCAACACGATCTGCTACATAATTCAGATTCACTCCGTGCGTGCTTGCTGGTTTCCACCACACCATGATAATCAATTGACCCAGAGGTATCGAGATATCCTGAACAAACTGAATTTGCACCTAAAAGGCAACCATTCTCAACCCAAATATATCTAATACAGTGTGAGTAAAGTAAGCAGATCAGTCATAATCATTACTCAGCGATAAAATTAGCCTCACGAGATTAATTAATTCACCAACAGTTTTAATGTTTGGTCGGTCAGTGCGGTAGAAATGACGGAGCGAAGGCTGGCTTACTCCTGGTCAACATGACCAAGTCGGCTACGTGTTTATCGGCCACTGATTAGTATTCGGACTCCCGGTTCTTGCATTTTTAAGCCTCATCGTGGCTCGAACAATTCAAACGTACATTCGCGACTGAGAAGATCAAATCCCGACTTGTGGTCTGTCCGCAAACAGTTCACTCCACATCAAGGAAAAATGGGCAGAAATTATGCGACATAATTCATCAAATTCATTTCCAGCACACACGGGACACTTTCACAGATGCCTGAGTAAGGTGACGGGCTGTTGGAGCAGAAGACATTGCACCATGTTTTTTGGTATTGCTCTACGGAATCGTAAACCGTAGCCGCTGCTTCGGCATATGATACAGCTGTCCGTATCCCGAAAAACGAACGATTTTGCCTTTGAACGGGTCTTGCTGAAACACTTACTTCCACCCACTCATAAAATTTTAGCACCTCTCAATGTTACTTTATATGTCATGGAGTTGGCCGAAAATGTTTTAAGATATTGGAAGCCAACCCATCTTTCCAACTGTTGTCGATCACCTTAACAGCTCCAATTTAGCAGCTGCATATTACCTCTGCCAGGAAATTGGTCGCATTCACGAAGCAAATGCGACAAAACGTAAATCACACTTACCATAGATATCTTTCATCACCCAATGTGCATTCATTCACTAGCTACCGTTTCTTATAAGCCAACAAAAAGTGCATCATTCTGTTGACACCACCGAAACTTTGATGTACCCCACCATTTTGTCTTAAACTCACTCCTTCTTGCGGTGCACCGGTCAGATAATAATGGGGAAGAAAGTGGACGACTTGGTCACAACATGCCATCTGCTTTCATACTGGATATGTCCACCGGTAACAGATTTCCCATGGATGCCGGTGTCGTAGTGAGTACTGTTCTACGAAGTATTGGAAGGCTTTTCTTAACTAACTCGTTGGCGTTGTAAAACAGGTAACGAGGTTGGAACAACAACGTACGGTACATTATCTCCCATAAATGATTCAGGCTTGTGACGACAACTTCGTTAGATAGCATCGATCACAGACATCAGAAAGGTGATTGCTGGCGTTGAGTTCCTATCAGTTTTCGAACTCAATATCGATGTTCAGCGAGGGAATCTGGTAGATCACACAGCATTGTTATATGCGCAAAGCAAACAAGCTCAAAATTGATTCTATTGGTCTCTGGTTAGTTATGCCTAAGAATTCACCTCGATTTTGTACACCGATGGAAAAGTTCCCACGACCTGAAATCCCTTGTATCGCCTGATCACACCTAAACATTAAGCGGTTAACCAACTAGTCAATGCGAGTCGCCCTGTCACAGCCCTACCGCTCCAATTATCTTCCGTGTTACCGGAGGCTGTGAAACCTGGTGTATATCACACGGTGATGGTAAGTACTATTTGGCCATCGAATAATTGTTCGTCAGTCTCTTTGCGTATGGTTTCCAAAACATCAACGCTCAGCTTCTGTTTGGCGAGTTTCGTGCGCTTAACAACGTTGCGAGTCTTAATCACCAATCTGCTCCCATGTCCACTAACGTTCTCCCAGCCTGGACATCAAAATTGTTTTCTCCGAAACTTGACTTCTGTCACGACAAACCCCTGGCCAGTGACAATGAATTGAGAAAGGTAATAATGATTCTTTTTGACCTTGTTGAGTCGTTTTGAGTGCCACTTCGCTTACACAACGCTGTTCGAACTTCACGATGTTTACTGGACTGTGTTAAACGCGATTGTGGAATTGTTTACTTTTTCCTGTATGACGTATTGCCGGCTGGCCAAAATTACGTCGAAGACTGACAGCTTCTATGTTTATTATTCAGAATACTTGCTCTCCTTGAAATTACTACCGACCCATCGCAGTTTGCTGTCGGTGTTCGTTCACTAGAACACTTAGGACACAATTGATCACACGAGTACACGACCACTAAAGACAGAGATAAAAGCGCAGTAATATTCCCTTGTTTCTGATTCCATTGACTTGCTTCCACGATTCATTGGCATGGTCAATTACTGTCGTCGTTTTATCCCACAATATTTACATACATCTAAGAAAAACGTTGTATTTTATACTGAAACACTCCATGTGTTTAACACTGATAAGTATGCGCTTTCAGCCCTCCTACGGCTTAATACCCACCCTAGCTTTCGATTGCTCCTCATAACCAATGCTTCATCAAACGCGATGAAACTTCTCCAACTTCTGTTTTGCCATTTGATGAAAGGCTGTTTCACTGTTTTGATTGGTCATAAAACGGATGTCCACGCGCTGAACTCCTCGCCAGACAAATGTTTCCCTTGCGAAAAACCTTATGTTGATATCACCGCACAATTAAAGATGTATAATCCTTACACCGCAGAATCAGTCAGCGTTGTCACATGTACTCCGTTCAGACCACACATTGAAGCGGTTGTTGAAGTGGCTGCCCTCGTCTGGTGCTGGACGACTGTCGTGTGTTTCACAATAGCTTAGTGACCGCACTCCATGTCTTTGTTTGCTCCTTTCTTCTTGACCGTTCCTCTCATACTCGGAAGCACCTTAATAACAAGTGATAACTTTCTTCGCAAGGACTGAGACGGGTGTTAAAATTATGCGAGCGACTAGCAATTCTTCCGACGAACGTAAATTTTGATTTATCACTTACCCTTAATATCGTTTACTTGTGGAGGCATATTATTACGCAGTTCATTCATGCTTACTATATACTGGTGCAAGATTTTGTGTGCTCTGGTGTCACTTACGACTTGTAGCTCCGGTACTAAGGGATCATTTGCGTTTGGCTGTGCTAAATGAATACTTGGCATTGGATCTCCCATATTTGGCGGTTTCAGTGTTGACGTTCGTTTCTATTTTCCTTTTAGTTTTTTCGGTATTCTGTGTAACAGCACTTTAATTACAATAAACTCGCCTTTAAAATGTTCATAATCCGGGCCGAAATTGGTTACCTATCGGGATCGCAACTCACAGAAGCTCGCTAACTCACAGGCGCTACTATTCTCCACGAAGCCTGCGGACAAGCGTTGCGAGTAGACCAAGCGTAACCTGAGGGGTCACTAGACGTCCTGGACTATTACAGGTTTCCAGTTCATTTAATAGAAGTCTTAAGAAACTTCCACAGGAACAACCCAGTGACAATGAGAATCACTCCTCGAATCATTCCATTCCATCCAGTTGTCCAAGTCCTCACCACCTCACACTCAGTCTAGCGTTTTGTATGAAATGTCTCAACCCAAATCCTGCTCATTTGTCTCACCGACCTGTGGAGCACTGTGCGACTTGTAACGTTCGATCTCATCCCGTAATTTACGCTGAGCCCACAATAATTTCTCAACGTTACGTTTTGTCTGGTATGAACCAAGATCTACGCATGTGGATTGGATCCTGTCCAAACGGGCATCGTAGAAAGATCCACCGTCTCGTTGCCACTTCATCTGGCCATGTCTCTGCAACACGTTTTCTTTTCTGATACATACACCAGAAGATTGTGCGCTCGCCACCACCATCTAATGGAGTGGCTTTCATAATAATGTTTGCAGATTGTTTCGTTAGATTATCGCTGTTTATTTTCGTATCTGATATTGCCAATGAAACGCCTGATAATAAGTTAGTTCTTCATTAGGTAGCTGATTTCGGTGTATATTCTGTGGTTAATGCAGCAAGAAGCGAGCAACCACTGTGGCTTGATGGGGCACTAACATCCACAGCCGAAGGTGCCACTAATTACTCAGTCACCCACATACAAACGGATGACATGCCTTTCGTCTAACCTGTCGGGTATCATGTCTGTTCGAAACAGAAATTTTGGGACCACCACAGGCAAAATGACATGCGTATCGACTGCGCGGCTGCCTGGGGAATTTCGCCATTAATCACTATATACAGTCGACTCAATAAACTATGTTCAAGGCATCTGGGAGCACATGCTGAGTTTTGCTCGATAACACGCGTAAGCAGTCAGGTCCCAGACACACTTCTGTTGGTCTGAATGCATGTGCATAAGATAGTATTCGGTAGAATTTGGTTAAGCAATCACTACGACCATCCCATTCGGAAACGATCAGAGTTTTGATGGGGCAAGATAAGTACTTCACTACTGACCGAGAGGTAGAAACGACACCATCGTTATTAACCTTTTTGAAGTGACCCATACGGACAGGATTCCATACAATCAACAGAGGTCACAGCACATTAAATGGTGACATGGAGGATGTGGGTGTCACTTGAGTTCGTGAGATGAGCCGCAGACCAAAATGGTTTTGAGGCACGATAGGGTAAGTTAGTGCGGTTCACTGGAATCCGAGCAGATATATCACCGCTGTACGAAGTATGAAAGGCGTAGGAGTGTGTTCGGGGTATGCGGCAGTTATAGTGGATTAACTGTTGTTGATCCTAACAATTCAGTTCTCGCGACACATGTTGCAGATCTCCAGTTCATCTGGTCCGACGAAATGCCTGTCTGGTTTCCAGCCCCTGCGAATCAGAACACAATCACCCCTTCAACCATTTGCCATATGAGTCCCACCGTACAAATCTTGGACTCACCGTCAGTGACTTGAACGAATGCAGAGGCCGGTTCCAGTGCAACGAATCAACTGCTGACATTAAGTAGTATGCAGCTGAGGTTGAAAACATCTGCTCCAAGCTAGCCTGCCAGGCCAGGTGAGTCTGTTGTCTGACGATGATGACGAAACATCGGGGTACCTCGAGGAAGTGCTGTCGGTGATTAGTGCGATAGGCGTGGTGCGCCCCATAAGGGGTGTAGGTGGATGGAACTATTCCGACGTTTCCCGCGTGTTGTGAACATGGATGCCACTCACAGAACAAAAAAACACGAGTCTGTCATTGAATATTTCCTCATACCTCGGAAGCTGGAAGATATATCAGTTCCTAGTATCAGATGGCGCGGGATAAGGTCGGCCAGTGATATACGGGCACCTTCGTAGTGAAAAGCATGGTTCACAACGTGAGCTTTTCAAAGTTTTCGAGAAATGATGGGCAAGCACATTGCGGTGAAGACGTCCGTGATGGATGAGATGGCTGCACAAATGAGGGCAGGGCGTGTGGTGTTCTGTTGTGACATCATGCTGTGCTGCTTCCCAATAAGTGGCGCAATTTGTAAGCATGTAAGGGAGTTGAGTTCCTCTGTCATGTTTGCCAAAAGACGAACTATCTTCGCAATCTTTATCTCTCCCGATGAATGACCAGGGCAGACAGTGATCAACAGTAAGTCGCACACTTACAGCATCACTGCCTTTACCAGTAAAATAGTAGAACTTGCTAATTATGGCTTGTCTTTCACCCTTAGTGTATCCAAATGGTGGATATAATTAGGTGTCAATTCTGTGGCAAACAGCTTCAACCTCAGTCACCTGGTAGGTGGACGCTTTGAATATAAAATGGAGCGATTATTCTCTTGATTTAAATGAAATAGTGAGTTCCCTCACAGTTATCTTGCAGATATCAGATATGATGAAACAGATGATGAGGATTTTATCTTATACAGGGTTTCATGAAGCCGTGGGTGTTATAGGAGAAACCGAGATGCTGGTGAATGGGACGCAGTTGTTTCGGTGGACAAATTTGTTTCCGGAATAGTTGGACCAGCCCAATCGAAAATGCTGCGAAAAGACCGAACATACTTTTCGTTACTTTCGCGGATTTCTTTTGAAACTTAGTGGAGGGGGTTAAGAAGCTTTCAAAGCGTTGGAAGTGAGCGCCAAAATTGTTGTGTATAAAATCGCTGGTGGTAGAGATGCCAAAAAAGCTTCCCCCGCAAAGTTTCTTATTGCCCACCGTTTCCTGTTAGGGACCCTGGTCTCACCACTAACCGGCAGACTGTCTTCCGCCTGCCACTGATTGAGCGAAACGAGCACCATTTTGCTATTTGGGCAGTCATCTGGAAGGACACCCTGAAAGCGTGGAAGCTAACGACTACATTGTGTGCTAAATAAAGGCGGAGGTAGTATATACCACTCTCCACGAACCTCCAACAGATAATTTACATCGTTATCTCCACGTGTTCGTTCTGAATGATTTCACTCGTTCGCCCATGCGTTTAAGCCTAGGGTACAGTTTCGTTAAACTCGTGAGGTAGGACAGATGGACGGAGCCGTAATAAGTGGTTCAACATAAATTGCTGTTTGCCTTCATTCGTGAGCAGGGACGATGTCATGGAAGTGCCGTGAGCTTATAAGTGGGAAGTTCTCCTCGATGTCGTTCGTTCGGCAATCACCTCGTCCGCATCCCAGCGCACGTCATGATTTCTTGGAAAACCCTATAATTGTGGTAGCAACGAGTCGCCATACATGCCGAATATGACTGTCACCGACCTGCCCAGATTTCTCACATAATCCTACGTCGGAATAAGTTGCTGGCTTATCTTACGCTTGCAGCATCATAAAAAGCTTAGTCCTCACGATCCAACAACGGTTCAGTTATCGGAGGTACAATGAGGTTTCCTGCTTAATTGCACCCAAATTTCAATAAAAGCATGCGTTCCACGTCTGTGACATCGAGTTTTATTATATTTCACCGTTACTTTTCCACACTAACGGAAAATACAGCTTTTCGTTATTTTTTTACCAATACACTGTAACAGGCAAGCCAGACGTTCTGGCTTCGTGTACTCGCTACACCATAAACTAGCTCTCAGCAAAGTGGAGGCACCAAGGGAAAGCGTTATTCTGAAGTAAGGATTCCGACGATGGTATTGTAAAAGGAGACGACAGAAACAAGCGTGAGCCAAAGGCTCAGTAAGACAACCACTAAACCTACACAACGGAAAACGGTAACAGAGCCAACAACACAGTGCATTAAAATCAATGCCATGAAGCTACAGCACATTCTTTGCTTATGTAGTTTAGGGAGTAAAACAAAAAGCTTTTCAACAACAGATTCCGACGACTTCATGAATTGCAACATTACCTAAAAAATGATAGCGTCAGTAACGTTTTTATCTCAAAATTTACGGATGTTAACGGTTTTCCGATTACAAGCAGCGTAGTCACTTGGACATAACCCGGATCTACACGCTGTACAAAAAGTGAGGACCTTTGCCTGTCGATCGTTGCTGCCTACGACCGCGTTTGTTTGTTTGCAGGCTTATGGGCCTATGCGCGCCAATGGCGTCACACATTCCCGGCTTGCTCGAGCGCTCGACGGTTGGGTCATCAACCTCCCCAGCTGCTCTCGTGCATCGGCGTCGCATTGAACTGTTTGAGACATACTGTAATTGTAATCTAACATATATCCCGTGTGGTAGTTGTCAATAGACCTATTTCTCATGACTGCTATTTTATTGCATTGTTAACGATAAGTTGTACAATTGCGCTCGACGGATAAATTACTTGCTTTGCCTAGTTTGGTTGTTATTACTGTTGCGTCGAAGCTAGCTCTAGGGTTGAGCTAATTTAACTACTTCATTTCTGTATTACTGAAACCATCACAATTGGCGTCTCGGACTTCTGTAAATTTCTACGATGGATTCCTGTCCACTTGAAATTCTCAATATTCATAATTCGACGAGGGAAATCGAGGACTATTTCGAACGCTTCGAAATATGGTTTCTCACAGGCAAAGAGATGAAAGCGGAAAAGGAAGCCGCTCACTTCCTCACCGTAATTGGCGAGGATGCGTACAGCTTGGTGAAAAACTTGACATTTCCTGATTCATCGATTTCTCTTCTTTACGAATCTTTGAAAAAACCGCTGCTTTCACATGTTCAACCTGTAAACTTTGAAGCAGCCAAACGGGCTAAATTTCATACGCTCGTGAGAAAAAAAAATCAGGAAATCAGACAGTTTATTCTTGTAAGTCAGATTCATGCTGCTCGGTGTAATTTCGAAGACCAATTACAGACTCAACTTCATGACCGTTTGATTGCTGGGATAAAGTTGCGTGATATACAACAGAAGCTTCTACTGCTTCCGACTGCCACTTTTCAGTCAACTAGAAAACTATGCGAGCAGTATTAGGATGTCGAAGCTGCTGTAAAAGATGAGCCAATGGTTTTATACAACAACAACGTGAGACGATCAGAAGGTCAGCATAGGCGGCTGTCTGAAAAGGTAATTACTGGAAATACAATTAATGATAATCATCCTACACGTGATCCAAATGCTACTAGTCATTGGAACGACTGTCAGTCATGTGGTTGCAAGCACATTCAGTCCGTTTGTCGTTATTCAGTCTTCCTTTATACATTCCAGTTGTGACGATGATAACTTGAATTCTGATTTTCAATCCACTGTTCTTACAGTGATTTCTACCAATTCTGTTGATTATACGCACCATATAACACAGTCGTTTACTGTTAACGGTGGTCCCCAACATTCCTTCATCGTTGCCACCGGTAGTATTGAATCATTTATTTCTGCCGCTTGCATAAAGTGGCTGGAACTTTCTGTTATTTTGAAACCTGTTAATATGTCTGTTAACAGTATTACTGAACCTATTTTATCTATTTTCGGCGAATGTAAACTTTCACTTACAAATGTGCAGTCCATTACTTGTTCATTTTTTGTTATTAACTCTGAACTGTCTGTTATCGGTCCCAAGTGCATGCATATCCTGAAGCTCTCTCCTTCATTGTCCGTGGAATATTCCGAGTTTAAAAATCCCGTTTCTGAGTCTGTTTCAGATTCGAATTCACTTACGGGAGGAGTACCTACGACTGAGCCGGCGCAGACAAGAATTGCTGAACGTGTGAAAAAGAAGCAACGTCAGAGCGACTGCCCAGACTTTCACTTGAACTGCGGAGGATACGGTGTTTGTCAGTAAACCTATTTCTTATGACTGTTGTTTTATTACATTGTTGACAAGAAGTTGTACAATTGTGCTCGACGGATAAATGACTTGCCTTGCCTAGTTCGGTTGTTATTACTATTGCGTCGAAGCTGGTTCTGGGGTTGAGCTAATTTAACTACTTCATTTCTGTATTCCTGGAACCATCACATCGGTCTATTCCAAAAAAGTGTAATGGACAGACAAACTAGTATCAATCACATCAGAAACCAATGGTTCACGTTCTGAATCGATGTCCAAATAAGCACAAATCTGTGGGGAAGCAAAACTTTAGATGTCCATTTTGTGCCTGCCAAATATTATCATATAGACGTTATTACATTTTCTGGTGCATGTATTCTTCGCACATTCATTCGATCAAACTCAATGCGCAATCATCATTGCGGGTGATACTGCGCCTTCATCATCAATACACCTTTCATCTTATTTGAAGTTTTGAATGTAAAATCGACTAGATACAAAAATATGTATATATATATTACCGATTTGACGTAGTGATTCGAAAAGTGAAGGTACCACTTAAGGAAAAGGCAATAAGCAGAGTGGGAAAGAAGACAAAATAGTGAGTAACCGGAAATCGGTCAAAGACCATGTAGAAAGAGGAAGAAAAAGAAATTGGAGGGCCTGGTTGTAGATATTTGTTTCAGGATGAAAGCCCAAGAGCAAAGAGTTACGGAGGTCCATAAACAGGGTGAGCTTTTGGTCAAAGCTGTGTTGGGGCTAGAAACTGAAGGGGACTTAGCGCTTGGTAGAAATAGGAATGTCGTCATCAGAGGCACCACCGAGCCCATTATAAGAGAAGGTAAAGCTTGAGAAAGAGCCATGAGATTTCACCTGGTGAGCCTGCTAGGGCAGATAAATATTCCTGAGCATGTGGCTGTTAAACGAGTAATGAGACTGGGTAGATGGCGGGGCAATACAAACAGTCCTAGGTCTATGATGGCTGAGTTCGTCAACCCCAGGCACCGAGATAGATTCCTGGCGGCAGAAGGACGGATATGTACGGCCACACGAGGTCGAGTTACGGTAACACCGGACGACTCGGCTGGGTGGAAGAATACTAACCGCCCTGGTGGTAGTGGATCACCAATTGCGCCGCAACAGAGCATTAAAGATTTGGTGCCCAAGGGTACGGTTAACACGCTTACTCGTGAGACAGGAGAACGGGGAGACAGACGGAAAATTTACTCCCATTATAAAAACAACTCAACGTGAAGAGCATGGGTCGCTTCGCCTAAAGCTAGGAGGGACTGGACAGCCTCCTGCAAAAAACGGGGGGAGTGCTCAGGTGTAAATCCTGAGCCATGCGCCGACCCTCGAGTCAAGGAGGTTGAAACAAGGGGTGGTTGTAAAGTCCCTGAGAAGTCCCTGAAAATACTGTATACTAATGCTGGTAGTCTGAAGAACAAATGGAGTGAGTTCTCAGGGGAACTAGGAGGGGAGGATGTCGTTGCTATTACCGAGACCTGGTTACGAGAGGATATGCCCGTCGATAACATGTGTCCACTGGGATATGCGATCCACAGGGTAGATAGACAAGATGGCAGAATGAGTGGCGATGTTCTATTGTTGATAGCGCAGCATTATAGACAGCGCCAAGGAGAAGAGTTTAATGTGGGAAATATTCAGCTATTAAGCTGTTCCTTTGCAAACGGTAAAACAACGTTGCTGCTCTTGTGCGTTTACAGAAGTCCCTCTTCTACTCGACAGGAGGACGAGCAACTACTCAGTGTTCTTAGAAGACAAGCGAGCATGTCACAGTAGCTCCTCATTGTAGGAGATTTCAACGCTCCAGAAGTGAAGTGGTGACTGATGCATGCTGCCAGTGGTACATTTGGTGGGGCACTGTTGGACCTTCTAAACGAGAAGGCATTACTTCAACATGTCAATGAGGTCACTAGGTAGAGGGAAGGTCAAACTGCTACAGTTTCAGATATTGTCATAACAAGAAATCCCAACGACGTCTCAGACTTGAAGGTCAAAACACCCTTGGGCAAGAATAACCATGGAATCATACGTCTGAAGTTTAGTTGTGTTCACGCTCCCCCCTGTCAAACATCGTAGATCATTTAAAAGCATGAATATACAACAACTAAGATCGGATGCGAAAAAGCTGAATTGGATAGGTTGTCATGGTACCAGTGATGTCAACAAAGCTTGGACCATAATTAAAGATAACCTTATGCCACTAACTGACGCACATGCACCACTAAGACGCAGGAGACAAAAAGGCAAACCCCTGTGGTGGAAGAGTAGAGTCGAAAAGGCACTGAGACGTAAAAAGAGGGCCTGGGCTGTATACCAACAGTCTAGAGGGTACATCAGGTTTTGTCAATATAAGGCAGCTAGAGAAAGATATACTGAAGTACAAAAGGAATGTAGGAAAAAGTTTGAAATGAATCTGGCAAAGAACCATAACAGGAACCCTAAAGCTTTCTTTAGCTATGTCCAGGCCAAAGGAGCCATTAGGAGAGGAGTGAGTAGGATTGCCGATACTGACGGCAATGTTATCGAATCACCACTG
>LUCH01017769.1:0-25347 GCA_013368495.1 Paragonimus heterotremus
GCGAAAGTTGGGGAAATCACGTTCTGCGACTAGCATCCGTGGCAAAATGTTGCTAGCGCAGAAGTCTCGCAACAGAAACCAGACTAAAATTGAAGATGACGAGACTGAACGCATTGTGCATTGCAGCTCAGCTAAACAGAAGACATTCGTATGTACAACGGGTGGTTTCTCACTTATGAGAACTCTCCCACGGAGCAGTGATGTAATCGCATTTACTTAGGCAAATTATGATGTCGAGATCTTCCCCGCGGCTTTTTCTTCACCTCCATTCACGTTGACTTCTTATTGGCCATGAAAATGCGGACGTAATTTATCCCAAGATTGAGGTTATTCATCCCTAAACATCACACCAATCAAATGCAGAGCGTAATTCATCCCGAATCTGCCGTAATTCATCCCTAATTAATCCCTAACGTGTGCTAGCAGGGTCGATGTGATCTCCACTTTCTCCATTGACTAAACGCATTCACTGTGTCTGGGTGTTGTCCGTCGTGTGAACTAGACATCAGAGCCGGTTTATCGAAATGTTCCTATAGACATACAAGCCCTCCAACGCGTGAACCGAAGAAGGTTGAAATGCCAGAAGAGCCTGTCTTGTAAAGTCCCTCACAAGTGTCACGGGCCAACAAATTTCAAGGCTATATATCGGACCGGTTGCTTAGCGAAATATCTTGGACATTGATAAGTATGGCAACATTTTAGATGTGTTTGTGTCTATATATATTTTCTGTCAACCTACCCTTGGCTTTACTCATCAATTAGTGAACGTTTTATGTCGAATTATTGTAAGTTGTATGGTCAGGCAGGGATGGTGCTCAACGTGAATTCATTGGGACACGTTGCCGATGATGTGGCCACGCATGGCTCACGGGATTACTTACCTGCGTCTCCGTTCGAGTCTTTCATGTGTAAATTGAAATCGGTGCCTAATAGGTTAACGCGGCCAGTGGGATAACTGTAGAAGCGTTTATCAGAAAGTTGTTACCCCTCTGTCCCTGTCCAAGTCTTTCATTCCGGTGTTGGTACTTTCGTCAGTTGTCTTCCTTTGTCTGGACCCTCAGTGAGTATAATAGGTGCCATTTGCTTTTGAACATTCACCCAAACAACGCTGCCCTTGTAGGTGGTTTCTTGCAGGTTGATGATATATACAACTCCGATCCTGACGCTGGCACTGTGAGTTATCGTCCCTTTACCACAGTCCGACCTTTCTTCACCCATAGTTTTTTCCCTCACCATTTGCACGTTTCTTGTCATAGTTAGTGCTTTTTTTGTCAACATTGAGGGTTTTCTTTTTCACTTTCCCCCACGTCTTGTGTTACACCCCAATTTGCATACCTGTAAGTAGCATGTCATATGAAATTTAATAAAGTTTTGTTTTCAACTTGTAATCTTTAACTCATTTTGATTTATGATCCATTGCATGTCAACCGTGACAATCAAAAAACTTCCTTCGCAGATGTACAGTGTTGTAACCTTCTCATAGGATAAGGAACCACGCTGCACGTTTTGGAGCATCACGTGGATCATGATGGTATAGCACCGTGGCTGACTTACTTGTCTCTTCAGTTCACCACAGCTGTGAGAGACCATTGGGTTTCCCCGTCCGACTCTGCAAAGATATCTGTCAAGGTAATTAGCACAACGGGTAATGATTTAGTGATTATATCTTGTGCTTGTAGACGAGTATTTTCTGGCTCGTCGTTATGCTTAAAAGGCAGAGATTACATCAGAGGTAGATTCGTCTGACGTAACCGTGCGAATGGGAAAACGGAGCCAGAGGTCGAGGTACTGCTGATGTGTCTTTACTTTCCATCGTTTTCTAGCAAACGACCCGAGAAACTTGCGTCCCAGTCGTCGTCCGAGGACTCCGACAGTTGGTTGCCCAACATTGCTACTTGCGTCTCAGCTGCACCGTGTCCCACTTTCTTCATGGAAAAAAGTTGATTACTTGAGCAAGAAGCAGTGCTACTTACCTGCGTCTTCTGGTCAACGTATCCCAGTCGCCGTTTTCCACGGTCCCGTTGCATCCTCCGTCGGCATTCACGCATCCCACTGTCCCATATCACCTGATGGAATGCTCGGTCCATTCGTTATTCCCATCCGAGCTCCTTCCGCCACTCCCACGTTATCACCCCACCCACCTTTTGGCAATTCTGCCCCAAACATCGGGCCCTTTATTCCCACGTCAGTACCAATTTCGTTGCAGCCATCCACCAGTTCATCCGTAGCTCCTCTGGCAGCATATTTACTGCAAAAATAATCGGTTGTTTTCTCTCAGCTGACCAAAATAAAACATGCTCCAGGAGTTTCTCGCAAAGCCGTTGTGAGGAAACGTCTCCATCAACGCCGCCAGTTCCCCGAAGTGGACGCTCAGGGTGAGGCTGTGCGCGACACCCGACCACATGTTTTTATCTGTAAATAGTGCATCCAGTTTTTGTGAACTGGAAGCTAACTTACAAAAGCCGCAGTTTAGGGGAGTTGTAGTTAGTGTACGGTTAATAACTTGAACACTGTCAGATGGACCAACTGAAACAAATGAGTTCTCCCTCTGCCAGACTACTGCTTTGCCGTTGTATGTGGAGGGCCACTGAATCACAACTGGCAATACAGATGACATGTGTTGAAAGGAAAAAGAGACTCGTTTTCAAAGGCTCTGTTCTACGGCGAGTAATAAAAGGTTAATGGAGTAAAGCAGTAATATAGTTTATTTCGGAAGTAGAAACTGTCCTATCACAAAAAATGAGTCCGGAAACCGGACAGGATGACGCGAACAAGTGGATGCGCTGCTGGTTCTACGACACCCGTGAACAGGGGGGAAATGTCGATTGAGAAAACCGAAGAAAACTTTGGAAATAAGCATTTCAAGAGGCAATAAGAGTGACATGGTTTTGAGATTTATGAATTCCACCTTCCTAAAGAATGCGTCACTTGTGAGTATGTCACGCGTCATCACATAAGGTTGATGGTCAACGACGTTCGCTTGTGCAAACCATAAGTTTCAATCTATTGTGTTAACATGTTACCTGAGGTCGTACGTTCAAGAATTAGGTACTCTTTCTTGTGTGCGCATTGTTTTACTTCATTCCAATCAATTTCGCTTGTTTTTTTTTCAGGAAGGATAATCACATACGGAAGTTTGAGATGTACGTTAGAAGAACCCATTTTGTGTATTTAAGTTACTGAGATAAACTTCCCTTATTTATATCTGATTGGTTTTCTTTCCAGTCGGTGTATCACAGCTTGAGAACGTCATACAGTGTTTGGGTAGCACGTGCAAGCTGAAGTACTTAGGTTTTAGAGTCGGTTGCGTTGCATTTGGTTGTTTTCCGTTAAAGATGGGGTAATTACATCGTTTCAGGTTAATTGAAGGGTGAATTAGGTTATTTCGGGGGAAATTTAGGTGGTTTAAGGTTAATTCACGGGTGAATTAGACCACTTCGCGGTAGTTTAGAGATAAATTGTATTGGGGTTAATTTAGAGCAATATTAGGGTACAGGAAGTGAACCAATCAGAAAATTAGTGCGTTACGCTAGTTAAGTCTAAATTACGGAACGTGATACAAATCCCTAACAAATTCCATAATGATATCTGGATTTGTCTATTAGACCGAACAAGGGATTCGTCCTAAATTAATCTAATTTATGCTAGCATGGAAGTAACCTGATTAGGCAGTTCCGTGACATCAGGCATCAATCGTCCGTAGGTTGCAGTATTCAACCGATCACAACTCACCGGCGTGTCGACTATAATTTAATCGTTTACTACGCGGAATTCCCTACTGATTGTACTCATAGGGTGTAGTGGGATCACCTTTGACGTCCTCAAAATCCTAAACTCTCTGCGGAGTGAGGGTTGCCTTGCCAGTACCACCGCGCCGGTTCATATCGCTTTGTGAATGTAAGTCTACTGCAAATTACTAACATCAAAACTAATGTGTTGGCGTAGATGTCGCAGTTTTTTTCGTAGTCGTATAATAAATCCTCACCATCTCTACTACTGTGGGCTACAGTCACTAAGATAACAATGTTCTGGCTACTACAGTTGGGAACGTTGCTCAACCAGTATGACGCTTATTTGAATTCTGAAGGTCAACTAGAACTTCCGTCGACATTCGTCCTCTCTGGCGGCTGCCGTGCGGTTGTGCTGAAGGTTCTCTCACCTCCAGTTCCCTAGAGCCCTTAATCGTTGCGTTGAAGTTCGCCCGTGAAAGGTGACTAAATGACTAAATGAAGTTTGTTTGCAGGTCCACCGTCTTTTCACTGTGACTTCCAACCTGCATTAATCTAAAGCTGGTGAAAACCTTGGGTGTATGAACCTCGGAACTAGCATCACGACAGGTGCATTCTCCTGTTTTATAGAGCACTGAAGTGTCAATGGACCCGCGATTTCCCAAATATTTCCCCTGTGTGTAATAATTTCCCGTCAATAAACCTACCACGTTCTCTGTGACTTCTGTTCTCATTTTGAGCTTATTTCTTACATCTTTTGTAGCCCGCATAAAATGTCCTACTTGGCGTTCATTTACGCTGACGCACGACCGCCTAAGTATTTAGTGCGTTACGTGAAGTTGTTTAAAACTATTGTATACAACAGGCTGGGTAATTTTACGTCATTTTTGGTCTAGTGTACGGCGTTTTGGGATAACCCACGTCGTTTTAATGATATTTTACAGCTATTTAGAGTGAACGAAATGGACCAACGGGTTTATGTTTCCACTACACACTTTGGGGTAATTTGTGGTTATTTGTGTCAGAAACGTATTTCATCCCAAACAAACTCTCGGATTGGGTAATGAAGATCACAGGGTTTTTGTGCAATCTATATCTAATTGTGCTAGCAGGGCGTGTATTGGCAGCATGTCACCCAATAACGGCTGAGCTGAAGATCGTTCAGAGTTGAGCCGTCTTGTGTTATTTCGGTGCGGTTTTTTCTTCATTACAAGAGGGAAACTTTGTTGTAATATTTTTTATTTTGTTCGTTCTCATGAATGTGAGTCGTAAAACTTGGGGGCTAGTTACGGGTTACACGTGTTATATATTACGGTCAGATAAAGGGATGACGATTACTGACATCTACAAACCCGTATGTTGCTATATAACCATCAGCATGGCAACCAGTCTGATACATTCACCTTCTTGCACATGTCGACTGGTAAGTTAGGATATATGTCGGTTCGCGGAAGGCCAGCAACTTCGTGCTTTGACTTCACAACAATACCCTGAATGAGTTTACCCGATCAATCTTTGACCCGCTGTCGTGAGGTGTTTAGCAATAGGTGGTTGGTGGTTCCAAGCAGTCTGCTTACCAAGCTGATGTTGACATGTCGTCGGTTGTTTCATCTACTTCGAGTTGTGGTCGGCCACTCGATATGATGGCTGTCAATCCGTGCTGTCTTGTCGAATGCCACAGCAAATGCAGCCGGAAGTGTGGGGGCGGAAGAATTTGACGAACTACTCCGGCAAGTATAGGGAAGCGGATCACTGGTGGTTTCAACGAAACGCAATTACTGGGTTGTATACCTACAAACCAAAAACACACTTCACTCTGTGCTTCGCATCGTAGGATGGATAATCATGTTTCAGTGACGAAAACATGAGATAATCTTTTTGAGCCGGAAGCGTGGAATCACTCCGTCTATGCAACTTTTATGTGCCTCAATGAACTTCTGGAGTATCTATTTGCTAGTAAGGTTTGTTTAATGAACTCCTAATTTATCTGCAACTTTTCTGGGCTAGAGATGCGCCTAGTTGTGTAAAATCCTTTTACACAAACAACGTTTGCATATAATAGGAGCGAGGCTAAAAACTGAAATTATTGGCCACCCCATGTTGGTTTGCCATGAACTGAACAATGTAATAGGCCGGCTGTACGTCTAATGGTAGATACCTCCAAAAAAGACCAAACTACTATCCGATTCAATTTCGTGATACAAAAATAGATTGGAATAATAGTACTAGGCAAGGTAGAAACACTTCAACATGAGCGGCACTAGTAAACTGCAAGTTATGACCCAAAAGTCGTTTGTAAAACAACAAGTTGGTGACATATTTCGCTACTGTACAAACGATTGTTTGATGATATTTTAGCTTTGACTGACGCCGCTCACTTTGATAACGCCAAGCAACAGCATTAGATGACAAGCGGCTTGCGCGTAAACAGTTGTCAGTCTTCCAAGAAGAAGAACCAAAACAATAAATTTGTATCACCGCAGTTTACAACTTGGATTTAGTGCACGCCACTTAGGGGGACTAATCCATCTCTGGGCTTTCGGAAGTATACACACGTCTCAAAGCAACTGCAGTCAAAATGGCCTCTTTGACCATGCCAGCAGCTTTAATAGATAACTTTGTCCTATTAAGCAGTTGAATGAATACTTCAGACAGATCGCAAGGTACATGTCACTGGCAGATTCAGAGAGGAACATTTTCTAGCTGTTGAGGCGCTATCATTCAAGCTTATCTGCCAGGCCTCGTCTTCCCAGAAACAGTTAGCACTGGGGTCCCGGTTACTGGAAAACTGATTGAAGGAGTGCGCGTACACATCTTTCACGGCTCCACGTGTTTCTTCCGGTATTCGTGTGTCCATCATAGTTCACGTATCTGTGCAAACAGAGTTGATCGAACCTCTTATTGGAATTCAAAAGCTGTAATCAACCCAGGCTGATGTTTAACTTACACAAACAGCACCCCTTCACTGCTTGCCAACATCGTGCACGTACACGCCGTGTTTCTTCTTCAATTGTCCACTACTTGTGTCACTTGGTCACTACAACAAAATGTCTGAATATGTAAAACAGGCGAATGGATCTGAATTTTAAAAACTTCCCAGTCCACGTTCCAGGGCCATAAGTCACATTACTCTCCAACCTCAGACACGGGAGGTGCGAGGCGAGGTGGATGAAAAAAATGTAACAGGATGAAAGTCTGGGGCCTGTGTACGGTCAGTTACGGCGGTTCAGATCAGTGTTGGGGAAAAACCAGGCCAAGACGGTTTCGGAGCTATTACAAACGGAAACGCCAAATGTAACCAGTTATTTGCCGTCACAAATCGAGAGCAAAATGACACCCAGTCTAGTTTTGATTGTTCAGCTACATACAACAGTGAGAACCATAATTCAACGCGTTGGCTTTGTGTGTTATTATCGATTTTGAAAAAAATGAACCCATGAAGAAAGTACGTCAAATGAGCCTGATCCAAGGTGGGTTTCCTTACCCCGAGACGGCGACCGGAACTGAAGGTCTGATGAGAACGACATTAGTCATAAAGTCAAAATCACTAGAGATGTACGCTGGAGTGCCTCCGATGCAGTGTTATTTATTACACTCACCACACCAGGCTGTGCGAGTAGGTGAAAAGACCGTATGTACCAAAACACTGCAAGGCATTGAGGGAAGCATTTCACTTAAGTAGGCAAGAGAGTAGAACAACACAATATTGTGCATTGTTAAGCTCAAAACTAGTCCTATGATAACAGGATTGGCATGCGTTGACTCAAACGTAAAAATATTCGTAAAAGAGGTTGAATCCGCCAACACGAGGCACAGAAATATTGATGTATCGGTACACAATATTTCCATGAATTGCTCCATATAAAGCGTTGGCGACAGCAAGTGAAGCAACGAGTACTCTGATTTATCCAGCAAATTCCTGGACCGCTGATCTTTGGTTACTAACAGGCATTTGTTCCTGTGAGCTGTAGAACGTAGTCAGTTTAAGACTTAACTGTTATGTCCACTTCAGGTGGATTGTTAGATCCATTAAGTAAATATTTGGTTTCATTTTGGAATTGATGCGCGTCGCATGTTTCGTGTGTAAGTGTGATGAACGTGACTGGCATGTCCTGTCTACATCGTTGTACAGCCGCTTTCATTTTGATATCCTGTACAATTTATACGTACGAGTCGAGGGGGGACCGGCAATTTTAGCCTAGCTCTCGCCCAGTTAGTCTTATCAGCATTCTGTGAAAGATAATACGGCGCTTATTAATGCGCGCCATCCCCAACCACTTTCCATCAAACCACCTTTTATTTGACCCAACATTGCTTCTTTTCTTACCGATCATGCTTGATGAACACGCTTATTTTCATGCATTATCTGACGGAGGCCGAAAGCAATGGCTATATCACGAATGTCATTTTCTTTGGATTCGCCAAGGCTTTCGACTGTTTCCCGTGCGGCCCTTCAAAATACAAACTGAAAGCCTGCTGTATCCAAGGCGAGGTTCTCCGCCGGATTGCCATTTTTTTATAATGAAACTTTTATAGTCAAAGCTGGATCAGACCTTTCGTCTCCCTCTCCCACTTTCGCGAGGTTTGCTCAAGGGTCAGGGCTGGGTCGTCTGTCATTTGTTATTCCCAGAGAGGCCCATCTATACGCCGATGAACCAGAAATCTGAGATGCTACCGATCCCGATGTACTACAGATTGGCCTGAGAGCAATCAAGCACTGGTTAGACGTTTCAAGTCTCCCACTTAGAAGCAATGAGTGCGCGCACGTATCTTTTGGTGGAAATTTTGGCGAAGGCCTCGTGATTTATGGTGCGTTCAACAAAATGGATGTCGTAAAAATCAGTCTGGAGAAAAATCTGGCATTTGGCTGTCGTCCAGTTTACCTTTCGCGCATCACCACAAGAAAGCAGCAAAAAAGGAATTACCGCTCTTAGTCCGATCGAGCGCACTTTTTCCACCTAGAAAAGAAAGCATATCAACCGCTTTACGGGGGATATGCAGGATCGCTCCCCAAGTGTGTTAATCAGGTCGTGCACATCGGCCTGGAGGAAGACACTTGTTGATGAGAGTGTCTAGCTTGCGGCCATCAAAGTAACTAGGGGGCCAAAAATGTCGCATACGAGTGGTGAATTGAAATCCTTGATCGGTATCCATTTGAAATTCGAGAACTCCACGGCGATTTCATTTTCACACACTTCTTTAGATTGGGACCCGTTGAAAGACTGTTTATCTTAGACAAGGATGACAGCCGGCGAGGGCCCTGAGCTTCGTTTTCTGACCTTCCTCGGGCAGAAACTTTTTCTTATGGAATTATCAAACATCGGAACGGGCCTTTTTCTGGTGTCGTTAGCATCATCCTCAGAGATTGCTCTAAAGTACTGCTTGATTCTCACGCATTTTAAGTCTACAGGGTATTGTACATACTTTTGCATTCGGCTTTATTTTTATATACAGTATACACCTTTTGTCTCCGTACAAAATGAACTTTACTCTTTGAATTGATTCGGTTTAGCAACACATTTGGAATCCAGCTTACGGTGCATGCTTCCCTTCTCTTTGTTGAACCTGCCCCACCCCAATCGGGATTGTTTATAGCTACTGCATTTTGAACTGATTATTTTTGGTCTAACTCATGTATACGGCCAGTCCCTCACGTTACAGTTCTTCGAAGTAAAGGCATTTAGATTCACATGACCTCATTGTTTCACATCTCATGCTTGGGGTGCTGCAGTGTTGGCAGCAGCACTTCGCGCACCTTTTCAATGAATACGCTATGTTGTTTCATGTAACCTTATGTAGTTTTGCAGCTTCAACACGAACTTCGGTTTCTCAAGTTTGCTTGCCTGCTTATAATAACCACAACCATTCGTGACAGTTTTTCGGGTTGTTTTCTAGTCATGTGGTCGTAGGGCGTGAACGTGGTGCCATACAGGGTGAGTGAGAGCTCGTTTTAATAGAGAGAGCTCATTGGGAAATGAAGTCGGGCTAACATGACAGTGGAATCGATTAGAGGAATTCACAGTTCTCAGCGCAGTTTTCTGATCAACCTTTTGGTGAGTTGGAAACAAAAGTAGAAAACAGGGTCTTTCGAGAATTCATTGTCTCAGCACGTAGGATTCCAAGTTCATCGGTGATGACGTGAAGCAGAGGAGAAGGGTGCAGTATCCGAAGTGAGACTATAAATGTCCATCAAGACGAGCCCTGAAAACTCACATAACATCAGCAGAAACAACAGGGTGGAGTTGGGTACTCCAGGCCACGCAGACACAACGTGGAAACGTTGTCTGAATTCTGACCTCTAGTTTAGAGGGGTTGGCTCAAAGTCGTGTCCCACACTGAATACCACCTCGTACGGATAAGCAGAAAGTCTCGTCATCAAGAAGTCTCCCAGCAAGTCACTTGTAAGCCAACGACACTTTGGTCGTTCATGCTGAGTGGTTTCAGTCTTACTGCATAAGGTTTAGTCTTCAGTCCGTCAATCGCCTCACAGATAAGACGTTACACAGTCTCGTAAAGCAACTCGTCCTTCTGAAGATAAAATACCCAGGCCACAGCTCCCTCCGCAAGATGTGACTGAAAGAAACTACTGTAAAGAAGTCAGAATTAATTGGGATCGCATGCGTCTAGCATCGTTTCATCTAAGATGTTTCGCATCATTGTTGAGGTGACAGGTGGCCCGTACCACCGGATCTTCTGGTCAGGCTAGTGACTGTCATAATGTTGATGATGATGGATTAACCGAAAAGACGCTCAAGTGACGTTTGAATATTACTAGCTTTCTATTTCTTCCGCTTCAACGTCCGGAGATGTAACGATTGCAATTCGTAACGAAGCATTGTGTGCTATTGTTGCTTTACTGCACAGTTAATTACTTTTCACAGATGGTGGTTACCTAACGACTTCGTTGGCTAGCGTGCTGCGTTATCACGACGGCATAGAAAATAGATCTCAGTTTCCGCTGAGCTCATTTTCAGTACGTATTTTTCTCACGTATTTTCAATCCGTATTTTCAGTCATCACAGAAGAGCTCTGGAGAATGTACGGAACAATTGTTTGTAAGTCCTTTTGGACAAAAACAGTCTCGATTCGGGGACTGTCATGGTAATGCTTGACACTCAGACGACTGCAAAAATGCGTAACCTTACATTTACCAGAATTAAGAACTAGCCGTCTTGCCTGTGACCGGTCAAACAGCGTTCAGGCAACTTTGTAGGATGAAAAGGTTATCACTACCATTTACGGCACTTCAACTATTGACACCGTCGACAAAATTATCAACAATTGGCAGTTAAAAGAGAAATATCATTAATATGTGCCGAGCGTCGAAGTAAACCTTGGGGTACCAAGCCGAGTCGAAGTCTGCGGACGACTACCAAGACGTGACTTAATCCACTGAACGAGATTGTCTTGTACTCTGTAATGAGGAAGGTCGTCGATTGAAGTATGTAGCTCTTGCTGGAAAATGGCCTGACATCGTCATGGTTCACGATATCAACACCACTGATTTATTCCAATGGGCAGTGGTTGGCAGCAGATTCGTGATAGTTAAGTGGCCCAGGCAAAAAATGGGATGTACCTTGAACAAGCTGCCAGAAGTGATATAAATATTAAACGCGTTGTACACAAGCTCCTCTTGAATTTTAGAGACACGCTGTTGCAGGGCGATTGATCGGTACTCATTGGAGGGATCACGCCTATCTCCTTTGAAAACGGGTGTGATGGTCACGAGTTTCTAGTTGCCAGGTATTGTTCTACGGGAAGCACATAACACAAACAGTAGGCCATGGATCAGCAGGCTGTTAAGCAGCTTCACGAGAGGCCTTTGAAGGTATATCGTAAAAGCCAGGCGAGCTGTCCCAGGGACACTTGAGTTTGGCCAAAAACATCGTTATGAAGCTATCTAACTTGCCTATGCCATCACTCTCAGTGTCAAGGCAATGCGTTCAGCGTCTGTCGGTGGTATAGATTCGTAAACAGCTACGGAAAGAACAGTAGTTAGCTACCCCAAGGGATCATCGCCAGACTGCCTGGAGAGGACCCACGTCCGTCTGCTGAACAGTGCGGAAAATTCTTCCAAAAATCTTAGTTCATATTGTACATAGGTTCTCAAGAATCTTTGTCTGCCTCTGCTTGGTGCATACGATCGCATTTGTTTATTTGCGTGCTTCTCGGTCTACACACGCCAGTCGCGCGCTGGACGGTCAGATCCTCCACCTTCTTAATTACCTTTGCTTATCGGTGCCGTTTGATGCCAAATGAGACCCATTGTAATGGTCGTATAATATACTGCCAGTCTCCCGCAATTATTGGTATTTTTATTTCGTTCCTGAGAGTCGTTGTGTATACGTGAGACAGCAATAATTTAATGCATGTAAGCAATAGTTTCCCCCCATCAATTGTTCGAAAACTTCTCTGGTATTTTACCGCTAAGCAGAAGAGATTTGCTCTGCAGATGGAATCATATGAAACGACTGCATGATTACTCCCAGCAATGATGTGTCATTTTCAAGATGAACAAGCGTAAACTCTTCGTTTATATATATGTCGTTCATCCGTGGTGAATTATGGCCGGCATACCATCGAGGAAGATCGCAGAAGTGCACTATGAAACCCAGTTCGTCGAGTCAGCACGGCACAACGTGGGCCGTCACCGTCCTAGAGAATATCTTCAAATTCTTCTGGTAATACTGAACTGAAAACTTTCAGATCCGAACTCGGTTGTAAAACTGCAATTTACTGCGGTTCCTTTCAAGTGTTATATTTCTGTAGGTGTTGGATTGAGGTAATCTTCCCCAATTATTTGCACTGTTTCCCACGAAAAATGACTTCCAAATTTGGGAACTTGAACACTGGCCAACATTTTCATAATTTCAGTTTCGCGCCCACTTCTGGTGGGTCTTTTGGGTGGCCTAGGTCCAAGGCCGCTCAAAACTCACAATTGAAGCCATCGTGCACCAATGTCTAATCTTTCGGCTGAGCAGAAAATGCAGCCCGTTTGAGGGTCCCCTTTCTCCTCACTTGTTGTGGGCTCTAAATTACTGGGTTTGGGTCCGATACTGGCGCTCCGATTTTCCTGCTGTTATACGATAATTTTGTCTTCCGTTTGTGATGCACATACAATTTGTGGTTTTTGTGCTTTTCTTCTCTCAGGGGGGTTGTAACAGTTCTTAAGGATAATTGAGTTTGATCACGTAGGCTTGTTAGATTAACAGTTCCTTGAGCGATATGGCAGACCTAAAACGTAATATTTGTCAACGTTCATCTATCCAATTACTCTTGCGTCGCAAGGATTGCCCCACGTGTGGATTAATTCTGTCGAGAGAATCTAATATAACAACATCCAATCTGTTCACTTCTCATCAAAACGTGCGCGGCAATGAAAAGAGTCAGCTGGTTGATCTGGTGTGTACTTACCGACCCTCGGAATTGTAGTGAACAGTGCAGAAAATACGTCAAGCTAGCGGCATACTGAGCGGGTTGAGTTATCGGCTTCGAGGTGAATTTGAGGAACTAACAGCCCGATTGAAACAAAATTAAGTGAAAAAGTATAATCCTCACATTGGCACAGTGGAGTTTCCTGTGAAAACTTGATGGCGACCGGTGTGTGGAAGTTGCATGGGTTGACATCGGCCACCAGTAGGTGCAAAGACATGGGTACAGTAGAGCAGATTCGTGTGCGCGTGCACAACTGTTTGTTGCTCTATGAGCTGCACAGGGTTCCCTTTTCGCAATTGGTGTACCACGTGAATTGTGTGGCTTCCATAGTCGTACGATTTTGAGGCCGCAGGTAGGACTTCGTCTGGCAACCCGAGAGTACAAGCAAAGCTAATTCAGGTGCACTGGCTTTTGACTCCTCCTTATGGCTATTCTGTAAAGTAAGTAAACTAACGGAAAGGCTTTTTTCATGAGAAATTAGCATGCCTACTAGAAGCAACTTTTAGTTAACGATTAAGGCGTTCATTCACTCCAGTTGCTGATGGATGTTAAGCCGTACTGCCGGTGTGCTTGAATCCTGGAGTATTTTGAAGGGCATCAAATTATCTTTCAACATGTATTACAAGTTCTATGGTCACAACTGGTGTGTGGGCAATGTTCATACATAATTCAGTCCATTATTAAGGTTGGTTGTGTCGTCATGAGTGGCGTTAGGTAGTTTGTAGACGCATCCTAAGAGTAGTTCAAAGGATTTGGTGGACACTAATAGCCACAATAGGTCATCACTCCTAACAAGACAAGGCTCATTGGGTATGGTGGCAGAATACTGCTCTACTACGTCAATTAAACATCCTTCTCCACATCCCGTACCGCAATATTTTCGGAACGTGTGATAGCCTAAAGCACATAGTTGTGTGCTTGAGGTCTCAGGGGTACACCAAGCTTCAGTGACCAGAATAATGCTGGGACTATATAAGAAGATGAAAGATCTAAAACTATGCATCTTATTGACTAATCAGCATGCATTCAAAAGCAATGAACTTAGCGCATGTTCCCCATTCGACGTCGTTTTTAGACCTTTAAAAATGCCCAAAACAGAAAAGTCTTTGTGATTCAGAGGCCTCGGTGACGTCGTTTTGTCAGATGTGGTTATGGTGAGCGTATCGATGACCAATGGAATGTCGCCTGCGTCTGAGTCTATGACAGAAAGTTTGGGAAAGGCGTCAGTAAGGTGTGGTGGGGCAATAGGGACATGGGAGGTCTGAACCTTGTGTCACGCGCCGAAAAAAGGTGAGGTTGAAACGTATTTGTCATACCCACATGCACGTTGTCAGCGAGGGGATCACGGGTTGCAATTAGGTGAGCATTCTTAGTAAGGGGGCTGTTCATATTAAAAGGTAAGTTTGGCATGGGATGAGCAAATCTGGTGTAGAGAGTGGGGTTCTTGCTGGGTCTTGTTTCAAAAGATATGCCACGTGAGAGCTTGTCATTGTTGGGAAGAAGCCAAAAATTAGGGGTCGGTAATAGATACATCCTTTCTCCCAGGGTGTGGATATGGGTTCACACGCTTATTTTTTCCCTTGTAATGCGGAGTAGGTACGCACGAGCGACTCGTAAGGTAGTGAATTAAAGATGGTTCATTAAAGCCAGTGCTCTACTGGCGGCCGGTTGTTGGGTTCCTTTGGGATAAATTTGAAGTTAGCGCGCTAGCGTGTGTCTGACTGGTAGATAATCTAAGCCTTACTTTGCCTTGTCCGGGTACCATGTAGGTGGGTTGAGGTTTAGACGTCCCATTTGATTCAATAGAGATAGTTATTTACAGGCTGCTGTTTGCAAGTTGACTTCTCGACAGGGGCAGCCATTTCGTAAGGCAGGTTGCTGGAACTGTCAAGATCCACTGTTAAATTAATCAAGTCAGCGAGTATGTTGTCCTCTGTTATGATGTTGGTGTTTTCAGGAAAAAAGTTGTTATCCTCAGGTGTGATAGAGCAAGACGAATCTATACACCCAGCCGGACCCGATTCTTTACCTTTAGACATCGTCGCCCTTGTTTGAATGTGGCCTGAGCCACAAGTTTGCGGGTGACAATGTCGCGAAATATGCGATTTTGACATTCCCTCACAAGTGGAGTTCTATCCTGCACAATTCTTATCAGTTTAAGGGAAGTTTTGGACTTCATAAGGTTCTAACATTGGATGAACTGTCTCGCAGTTGTTTCGCTCCGGAATTTGAACAAAAGCGGGTAGCAGATCTTTTGATTCCTTTTTCAAAGACGAATGCAGGTATATGACATCGAGTCTATATTAGTAATCCCCGTGAGTAGCTTTTAATGCCATCCAGGTGAAGCTTATCTGGCACATCAAATACGACGGCATTATATGTGCAACGCGTCCGTTCCGTGATTTCACTTGTCAACGTGTTGAAAAACATGCTCGCACTGTCTATGTTATCCATCTTGGGGCTTTCCAGTACTTTGAAGATTTAAGATAGGAAGATAAGATTCTTTTTAGAGAATCGAATACAGCATAGTTTGTTTTTAGCTCGACAAGTTGAGCTTCTACTTCAGATACCTTATCGACCAACTCCGCCAATACATTGTCTAGGGAAATAAAGCAGTTCTTAGTCGAAGTCTGTGAAATTCCGTCGATTTTGAGGAAATAATGGAGTCCAGTCCAGAAGATCGTTCATTCCTCCGGAAAAATCGGGGCCCTCCTTTCTTCCTTCATCATCACAAAAGTTTCTACGTGTTTTTCCCGGAACCGTCTACGTCAAATGATGGTGAAATTTTCCGACTGTTCATTTTCTCTATCCTGAAAAAATCTTTTTTCTGGCATGACTTTGGGCGTGAGGCTGACGTTAGCCTTGTGAAGCAAGAACAGATGTAACAACTCAACATTTTTTCATCGAACATTGAGGATTTTGAGAACCATTGTTTTAGAGGCAAGTGAGCCAACTGCCGCTTCATAAACTAGAATTTTCCTTTATTATCATGTCCGTTTTGTTACTTTATTTCCATAAATGGTGTATTGTACAATTAACAATTATGTGTACGGTATGGGTTTCACGTAAAATATGTGTATTGATCACGCTTATCTGAGCGTGTTTCTCACAGATTCGTTGAGAAATATACCATCACGATCATTATTATCATTCAAGAAAAACTGCCAACATCATTGGCAGCCCATGCAGCATTACCCACGGGTGCGTCTGAGAGACGAATACGATGGTGAGGAGCTTTCGAGTGGGTGCGGGGTATTCGGTGAGTTGGGGATATGCACAACCTTGCACTTGCTCACGTTAAATTCCAGCCTGAGCAAAAGGTGTTATTGCAAAATTCAGTAGGATAAGGGTGGGTTACGGTACGAAGGTATTTCGTGAAGCTACCGAACGGCAATAAAAGAAACGAAATCAAAAGGGACGGTCGTTAATGAACGTGTGGCTACTGTTATAAATATCTTCAAGAGATGTATTTCATAACCTTTCGACGGCTTCGCCGTTTTATCTACCTTTGTTTTGGTCTTGTCGTTAATTTCCTATAACTGTTTCGAAGCGAAAAACACAACCAGCTTCTTTCCTAGTCAGCTTGGCGAGTCTACCTTGTACCATATTTTCCAGTGTTGATACCCATAAATAGGGCCATGGGTTACGTCTTTGTTCTAAGTGCCCATGTATTTTGATGGTGGGAAACAGATTGTGTGGTAACTTGCTGAACAACAACTGGTGGAACTGTAAATATTGGAAAGTTAATCAAGGTTTGCCAGACGAGGATTAGTGAGCTCGTCCCGTCGTACAGACTTCATTTTCCTTAAGTTGTGTATAGGCAGTTACTTTTATCTGTCCGTGTAGACGTTCAGGCTGTAGTCACAAGCACACTCCTGCTCGGTTAATCACTTAACATTTGTTAGCCAGAAAAGGCGTCATCGATTACGTAGTTAACGTGAACAGCTGAAAGGGTCTACATCGTCAGTATGAAGTTGAAGCCGGAAGACATCTATGTCTTCCGTTCGTCGCCCGCGTCCAGCACGGTTCATGAAATTATTCGAACCGAAGTGAGCACATTCTTCATTCTTGCTGAATGTAGAAGCGCACTGTAGTGGTGTCCCTAACAAAGTATCTGATTTCAACGGCAACTCATGTCATTCTAGTGAATGTGCCCAACGTCGACGGCTCTCAAAAACAAACGTGCTCCGACAGCAATCGCGCAAACAATTTCCGTGGTTGTGTTCTCCTTGATGATACCGTCGACGTTGTTGCTTAAAACGATTTTGGTAACCAAGAGGCACATGTTTCGAAAAAGGCAAGTTATCATTTCTTGCAAGTGTATGTTCCGTTTATATCATTTTACCGCTCAAATTAGCGTGCTGTCCGCTCCATTCAGTTACCGTTAATTGCTGTGAAAAGTTCTGCTCAATATTTATCAACAAAAAAATATTGTATCAAAATGCCCGCTAAGTCAGTTATTTCGCAAAAATCGTCAGTCGCAAAGAGGTCAGTCTCATGCAAAAAAGGCATGGTAACAACAAAGAGAGGCGTAGAATCCTCAGGCACTATGCCCACCTGCTCCACTGTTGCTGTTGTTAAGAAGCGAAAATCTGCTGCTAAAGCGGTAATCTCAGCGGAAAATATAAGTCCCGTACAAGAGGGAAAGAACACCAAGTTGTGCTGACCGACCATAATGGAAAACTAACGAATCCAGAGACCAAAATGGTGAAACTGCACAGTAAGTATGAGGAGCATACCAACATTTTGAACCAACTGAATCCCACAGTTAGCATTCTGAATGTCCCAAATAATATTAATCCTGAGACTACTACTTCTAACCATGAATATCTCGTGGCTTCTGGGTCCTTTATTGACGCAATAGCTACTGAACTGTACAAACGGATACATTGTGCAAGGAGAGTGGTTGTATCTAACGTGCCTGACAGAATACCTTTGCTGACCCTGAAAAGAGTCATACTCAAAGCTAGTAGGAGGAAGACCAGGAGTGCTATTGATTGAGACTTTTTAAGAAAATACAACAAAAATGTGACCCACTGTTACCGCAATTCACAAGCACGCTTGTAACGAACGAATTCGTCAAAAACAAGACCGAATTATGCAGGCCACGAATTTTAAGTCCCTAAAGGTGTTTGGTGACAACACCATTCCAAAGGGTAATATTGCGAACCAATATTTCCCGAGTAAATAAGGATTCAAGTAAAAAAACCGAAAACCTAATCGTCTTGACTTTCGACTTCGACTGGTTCATGACTTTCCCAGATCAACAAGTTGCAACCCGCAACACCATTACGATGTCCATTTAGAAAGATACAGAAAAACAAACCACGTCCAGCTCTGTTAACGGCAGTCTGTTCAGTAAAACTCACAGCTAGGGCCAAACACACACCCCTTAGTCATCGACGATCCCCTCGGTCAGTCGAGGTGCTGACTGGGATTAATCTTGGACATAAGGCGCTGGAAGTTCTCCAGAGTGTTAGGCGCGGTATCTCAAATTTCGATAATAAAGACGAGGTTGGAGAAGCAAATCCATCTCGTTACTATGGGCATTTCTTCGTTATTTAGAGTGACTGTACATAAAAACGGAAGAACTAAACCACTGGGACAAGCCTCCCAACCACCAGTAACACCTGTGCAGTGCATACTAGTGAATAATTTTCTAGGTTTGCAACGTGGGTGTAAATCGACGGTACCCCATAAACGCTGCGTATCCGGTTATGAGAATCACATCCTAAGAGCTAATACTTTGCAGGTGAAAGTAAACACTCGCTCCTTTACTGCTCCTAAGCCAAGCCGCAACTATAATAGGTTTCACAATTTCTATGCATTACACAATGGCTCCTCAATACCCTATCTTTCTACCCAAAACATTAATGCTACTAGTAACCAAATTTCTAACACGTGTACCACGTTGGGTACATCACCACCTGATTATGTAACTGGCACAAATGTCCGCCAAACCAGTCCTTTTTTAGTGCACCCCTCCATATTTCATCCACCACCATCTGGCCCAACTCCCCATGTTCTACTCAACCACCTTACCATAATGACACTCTTCCAACACTTTCTGTCATGGAGTCAAACCTTTGCGACACCCACCCGAACGTGAATGGAAAATTGGTGCAACCCCTGAGCCGGACCTCTCCTTATGGTACTTCGCAACCCTCTGCCCTATCTGTCATGCAGTTCTTTAGCAGCTTGGATGACAGAAAAAGTTTCATTAATTTATCATTTATAAACGTAAGATCAGCGATAAGTAAGATGCAAATATTTAGATCTGTTGTCCTTTTTTCTAATCCCCATGCCATTCTCATCACTGTAACGTGGTGCTCCCCTGATAATCCGGACACGCAAATAAGCATCATAGGTCATCATATATTCCGTAGGGATCGTCTCAAATGGCGGAACGGTGGATGCATTATTTGCCGAAAAGAGTTTCACTTGACGAGTCTAGCCTTAATAAACTCAAGGGCTGGTTGTGGTTAATGGTCACTATAGGTTCTCGCGATCTATTTATTGGATGCATTTGCCGACAACCCAATGCTACCAGCATTGACGACTGACCTTGTAGAGGTGATGAGTGATGCATCAAACAAACTTTGCCGACACAAACTTAAAGATGGTGACTTTAACACGCCTATTATCTCCTGGAGCTCATTCCCAGCTTCTACAAAGCAAGCCGAATTTCTACCATGCATTCAAGTGAATGGATGGGACCAACATTTCTTGGTTCCCACCAGACAAAGGCAGATTTTGAATCTCATATCCACCACAGGTATTTCGTCTGTAAGGATATACGTTCTAAAACAATTTCCAGCAAGTAACCACGGTATAACCCGTTACTCCGTTGAAAACAGCAAAAGTTCTGTACAATGTTTCGACTGATGTTTGGAAAATCCGCTCAAAATCAGCGACTATTAAACCCGCAATCCATGATTCGACTCAAATGGTATGAACGACTGCACATGTGAACTTGATGAAAGTGAAAAATATGAGAGACAATGAGAACTATGCAGTAAAAAATGCTGTACAAAATGCTACAGAACTTCCCGTTTAGAGCGTTATTTAGGATATGAAAACGCTCGGAAGGAAGATGAACGACATTACTCTGAGTGGTCTGCAAAATGAACAGGAGTTTTGAGCGGTCGTCCGCAATGTGTCTGTGGTGGAGGAGGATGAGAGAATCGCACATCCTCGATGGGAGTAGTGGAGTCTGAAAGTGCTTGTAGTGGTTGTGGGATGGATTGGTTCGGAAGACCTTCATGGGAGGAATAGGTAATCACAGCCAGATGAGCAGGACACAAGTCTGAAGAGTTCACATAGACCACTTTTGAGCAGACGACGCTCAGTGAATCGCGAGTGCCTTTGCGGTTGCCGAAGAGGTGCTTGTCTCTGTGTTTCAGCACCCTAAACAGACCATCGTATGCGGGTTGGAGGGATCTCTTCTGTGCGTCAGCTTTGATAAACACGAACGGGCAAGTGTGCAAGTCTTCGTAAACTTGAGTCTGCCTCGGTGTGGTCCCTAACCCACTCATGTGTAATTTCAGACGTGTGACGTATGACGGTGATTTTGTCTCGCCAGTAGTGCAGGCGTAAGGTGCGGCCATAGACGAGTGCAGCCGGGGTACAGCCGATTTCTTCTCTGACGGCGTTATGGATGCCAATCAAAACTGTCAGTAGGTTTTCCGGCCAGTTTGAGCCGGATGTTATGGCAAGGATGGCAGCTTTGAGTTGACAAAGGAAACGTTCCACCAACTCATTTGATGGTGGATGATAGGCGATCGGTAGGAATTGTTCACAGCCAAGCAATTGCTGCATGTCGCGAAACAGCGTGGATGTGAACGGGGAACCGCGGTCGGTAGTGATAGAGGCAGATATATCAAGAGAGGATACCTGAGTTTCCACAAACGTCCGTTAGATGTTCTCGGATGAGATGTTGCGCATGGGCGCTGCGTGTGGACAGCGTGTGAAACGATTAATGCGCGTCCATAAATGCGTAGAGCCGCTTGAAGGTGGAAGTTGACCTACTATATCAACGTAAACGTGTTTGAAGCGGGCGTCAGGTAAACTGAACGAGCCAGGTGTGGTGACGATGTGGCGGTGTCTCTTACTTCCCTGACAAGACAGAATGTTTGCCCCGTTCGAGTAAGTCCATGCGCATGTTTTGACAGACAAAACGGTCGTTGATTAGCCTAACGATGGTACGGATGTTATGACGCGTCATAGAGTAGAAGTGATTGGAAGTGTTTCCCCGGTAATTCAGGGACATAAGGACAGGGCTTTCCGGTCGAAATTTGTGGCATCCGCGCTTGCCGTTGTCCGCACGTTACTTGTCTACCCGTGCATGCGTGTGTCCCGCTCTCTCTCACCCTTGCCACGAACGATTCAATCGTGTTATTCATACCATCGTTTGGTTGACTGTTTGTCTTATCTATGCCTCATCGTTAATATAATTCATTCTGTTGTGTTCGACAAAGCTACGCGCTATTGTCGTCACATGTTCTAATTCTATTCTGGGCTGACGACGTGTCAGAGCTCGAAGTTGGCGTGTGTTCTAGATTGTAACGAGATGTCACAGTGTATTTTAGAGTCGCAGTGCAGGAGTGGTAGTAGAACGAATTGCAGGAACTGGTGAGGGCGCAGTTGACTGAATTCCTTATCGTATGGTCATCATATTAACGCCTTCACATACGTACGGAATTTAGGAATTTGGCACTCAAACCCCTGAATATCTCTGAACAAGTACGTTTTCATGTAACAAAAATTAAAGGGACAGTAGGATGTATCAAAACGACATTTGGTCTAACGGATGCGGAGCTGGCCTTTTGCAAAATGTGCGATCGACCTCAACTTCAGTAGTGCACTTTCATTTACTTCCACCTACGCGAACCTAATAGGCCTGTGGCAGAAACTCTCCAACGACCATTTACCAAAGGCCCATCAGGATATTCATCTTCACTCAATCAGAGTGAACGTTGTCAAACACCTGGTGTTGATCCACCGTGGTTAAGAAGATTAGATTTAAATCTTGCGCGTCTGCATAAGCTGATACACTCAGACGCCATTACTACAGCTTTCTCGTTCATTTCCAACACAGCCCCTCATATGGTCCAAGAAATAGTGGTTCCAATTATCAACCCTGCGAGCTCAAGAAAGGATATCAGCCAATTACTTTCTTGTAAAATACTCCCATATTTGGAAAATAATTCCGGGTGAAATCAGAGCAAGTAACAACATTCAGCGTTGTAAAAAGGGCTCGGACGGCTTCCTTACATCATTAAACATCATGTCTGTCTCCGAACTTTGTGTATCTTCTGTTGACCACTTTTGGGTGTGATCCGGGGAAAATTTAACCGTCAGCAGCATAACACGTATGTACTCCTCTCTACAATCAGGCTCCCATCTAAAACAGCTCGCCTGAAACGGTCTTTTCCCTAACCATCGTTTAATCAAGCCCCATCAAGTATTTGATCCATTGCGCACTAATGAAACAACATTATTTTATTCAGGTGAGTCACTATGGACGTATTGTTTAAAATGCTGGACAATATAACATTGAAGCATATATCGGATTCAGTAGAATGACCTTAAGTGGAGTTATACTTAGAGCAAAAGCAGAAAGAAAAACGCGATTACTGATCACATTTACACTTTCTCTACATAAATATATGCCCATTTGTAGTAACCGATTAACGATGGTAAGCTATCGGGCCATTATTATTGGTAGCCGGTTTTCCTAGTTTATTTGGGCAGTTATCCGTTTCACGGGATTCGCCTTGAAGGTCGTTCAAAGTGCGAAACGGTCCTTTCGGCGCGAATCCTCGATTTTTAAATATCTTATGAGATTTTAAAGTCGGAATTTCAGGCAGAGTAGTTGCAATACATCAATTGTAAATATGCAGCGCCAATGAAAAAATTAAAATACACCGAATAAGTCGTGAAAGTATTAGCTTGGTGATTAAAATATTTTCCGCTTTTTTCGCGAAAACAACCCGTTATTGGCGTTAGCTAACTTTTTCAAGTCTCTTAAATGCGATCATAGTCATTTTGGAGACGAAATACGTCATCCTATGGCCTGGGAGTGTTTTATTTTGCGGCGTTTCGAAGATACGGTCGAAAAGGAAATATACGACCATACTGTGTTTGCTTTGCATTTCAACCAGAACACCAACACATTTGAAAGTGAAACATGTATGACAACATTTCCAGCTTCCTTTTCTATAAGATATTCATACTATTTTTTTCGTTTGCAAGATATCAGGTAGATACTGGTCGATTAAACGTTGCTCCTAAAGAAGTTTGGAAATGACGCTACCATACGGTTGTTTCCATCTTCGGTGTATATGGATTGACGTAAGATAAGATTATAATGTTCCACTGTATCATCGAGGATCTCCAAAAATAAATTATGTTCACTCTACTTCATTGTCTACTCCATTGATGTCACGTGGCGTTTATGCGGAACACTATAATGAAACAGATGAAATCAAACTGCCTGCCGATCACCAGGAGGTATACCTGTCAGCCAATCACACTGTTATGTTTAGAACGCCAAGTATCGATGGCGGTGCAGAAGAATATTCCAATCGACATGGCAACCAGCGGAATCGAAGATGATGATTACCGTGTACCCCAAACGCTTCAAATACAGATTTTTCATCACTTCCCGCATGTGTTCGTTATCCAAATTGTTCATGGTAAAGGTGGTTCGAAAAGAGTAGCTACTGGTGTGACCATATGCTGCATGCTCAAAGGCTAATCATAACTTAAGTCAATCGGGTGGAGCAGTTATTGGTGTGAAAATATACCGCATACGCAGGCGTTATTCATAGCTTAGCTGAATGAGGTTGAACCGTCTATTAGTGTGAACCTATATTGCATACACAGACGTTCCTCATAGCTTAAATGAATCACGTTGAAGCATCTAATGGTGTGAACGCATTCTGTAGTCTGTGACGTTGTTGATAGCCTAAGTTAATTGGGTGGAGCAGCTACTAGTGTGGACGTATACTGCATGCTGAGACGTAATTCATAGCTCGAGTGAATCAGGTTGAAGCAGCTATTGGTGTGAACGTATACTACATATCCATGCATTATTCGTGGCTTGAATGAATCAGGTTAAAACAGCCCCCAACGTGAATGCATCCTGTTGTTGCGACGTTGTTGACCGTCCAATTCATTCGGGTGGAGCATCTACTAGTGTGAATGTATACTACGCATGCAGACGTTATCCATAGCTTAAGTGAATCAAGTTGAAGCAGCTATTGTTTGAAACACAGTGCATTCTGAGACGTTGTTGATAGTCTAAGTCAATCGGGTGGGGAAGCTTCTAGTATGATCGTGCACAACATGCTGAGACATTATTTATAGTCGAAGTGAATGAGGTTGAAGGATCTACTAGTGTGTATGCATATTCAGACGTTATTCATAGCTCAAATGAATCAGGTTGAATCAGCTATTGGTTGAAACACATAGTGCATTCTGAGACGTTCTTGACAGTCTAAGTCAATCGGATGGAGCTACTACTAGTGTGAACCTATACTGCATACACAGACGTTCTTCATAACTCAAGTGGATCAGACTGAGACAGCTACTAGTGTAAACCTATACTACACAGAGAGACGTTGGTCATAGTTCATGTCAGTCAGGTTGAAACAACTACTACTGTGAACGCATACTGCATACCAAGACATTCTTCGTGGGCCAGGCCAGCGGGATCATCCTCTGAATGGATCAGAAGCAACAATGCTTGATAATGAACCCAAGTATATTGTACTATATACAACTCTTATGTGGGATATGAGGTGGGGAACAGTGTGGCGAGTTAGTTCGCGGAATCTCCCTTTCCGGGCGTGACTGTGGTGTGGTACTTGGCGAACAGCCAGGTTCCTACATTGGCGATAGAATGAAAGTAAATATATATACTGCATATACTGCATATCTTCGAATTATTCTGTTTATACCATTCACTACACTGGAGAACTTCTGAGGTAGGCATCTAAAGGGTGAAGATGCGTTAGCGATAAATTGAACAACCAACCGATAACTACCAATGATCTGTTAACCAATGAAATTTACTCTTGGAGATTCTCGATGATACAGTGGAACATTATAATCTTATCTTACGTCAATCCATATACACCGAAGATGGAAACAACCGTATGGTAGCGTCATTTCCAAACTT